>MU602687.1:9140-30620 GCA_025201865.1 Ramicandelaber brevisporus | reverse complement strand
GTAGGAAAGGAAAGAACGGGGGATTTAATTGACGTTACTGGTACTTAGAGGGGGAAGGAGAGGTGCTTAGTAGTAGTTGTAGGCGGCAGCTGGTGGCTGGACTGGGGTGTAGGAGGCCGGTGGCACGACGGCGGTGCTGGACACTGGGGCCGGGGTGTAGGAGGCTGGTGGCACGACTGGAGTGGTGGTGCATGGGGTGGTGCTCGAGACTGGAGCTGGGGTGGTGGTGCACGGGGTGGTGGCGTTGGAGGCTGGGATCGGGGTGTACGAGGCTGGTGGCACGACCGGGGTGGTGGTGCACGGGGTGCTCGAGGCTGGTGGCACGGTGTAGCTCGAGGTCACTGGAGCTGGAGTCGTGGTGCATGGGGTGGTGGCGTTGGTGGTTGGGAGCGGGGTGTAGGTCTGGGTGGTGTACTGGCTGGCTGGTGGGGTGGCGGACGAGCACGGGGTGGTGGCGCTGGTGGTTGGGAGCGGGGTGTAGGTCGGGGCGATGGTGCTGTTCGGGTAGGTCACGCCGCAGGCGGTCTGGGTGTAGATGACGGTGGCGGTTGGCGCGCACACCTGGGCGGTCGACGTGACGACGGACGTGACGTAGACCTGGGATGGGGTGGCCGTCTGCGTGATGGTCTGCGTGTTGGTGACTGGAGCTGGGGTGACGGTCTGCGTGTTGGTGACGGTCTGCGTCTGGACGGCGGTCTGCGTGGCAGTGACGGTCTGGACGACGGTCTGTGGCACGGTGACGGTGACCGGTGCTGGGCTCTCGCAGCTGGCGCCGGCCGGGGTGGTGGTGTAGCTCGTCACTGGCACTGGGGTGGTTGGATAGGCTGGCGCAGTGGTTGGAACCGGGGTGGTTGGGTAGGCTGGCGCTGGTGGAGCGGTGTCGTAGGCGCCTGGGGCGGCGGCGGCAACGGCGGCCAGAGCAGCAACGGCAACGAAGGAACGCATGTGTGTATTCGGGATGTGGAGGTGGAGGTGGAGAAGACGGTGTTGGTTAGAGCAAGCGAGCAACGTCAAGCTGTCGTATTTGCGGATGGAGAGAAAAAGGCGATGTGGATAGAAGGCAAAGAGAGAAAGAAGAGGTGGAGTGAGTGAAGAAGCAAAGAAGAAAGAAAAAGGAACAGCTAGCAGCTCCAAAGCGGCAACAGCCCGGCTATCTTTATACCGTGCGGCGCCAGCAGAAACAACAGCAGCAGGACTTTCGGCGCTTCAGGGACAGGGCTTCAGCCGACTTGACCTTTCGTCTCACGAGAGAAGTCGCTTGGACGAGACGGCTTCTCCGCCCAATCACGGCGGCGATCGATACAGGAGCACTTATGACGTACTGCTATTTTTAGGGTCAGACTGTGGCATGTGCGCCAATGGCGGTCGCCCCAACGCAGGTCGCGGGAGCCGAAAGCAAATAAACAACAAAGAGGCGCTTCAAAGACAATAGCGATAGTATAGAGAGAGAGAGTGTGTGTGTGTTTTACTGTTTAAGCGAGCGGCCCGCCTTCACAATCGAGTCGACCAGCAGCAAATTGCGCGCCAGCTCGGCCGCGCTCGTCAACTGGTGCTTCACCACGCACGCGTTGTCCCACACGCCCTCCACCGTCGGGTCCATCGGCTCGCCCGTCTTCAGATCCAGTCCGACAATCCACTGGCTGCCAATCTGGAAGTGATAAGGATCGTTCTTACAGTCAGGATCGCCACAGCCAATCCTACATTTGGCTTTAGTCTTGGGGCTGAAGGTCGTGCATTTTAACTGGTCCATCCCTTCAAGGCTACTCTTTTGTTTTTACTTTTTGCTTTCAATTTGTATCTCCTTTTTTCGCGTTTTAGCAGCAAACACTTAATTGCTCGTTAACGCGTCCTTTCTCTCCTTGGATCTTCAGACTGCATCAACGGTCCCTGACTCTCCTCTCAGCGCCCCAAATTCTGTCTTGCACCGCCGATTGATTTCGCGCGCATATATTGGGGAGGGGATGAAAGCTGCAAGCATGCGCCTAAAGTTTTTTCTGTCTTTTTGACATCAATTGCATTTGCTGCTGTCACGCGCAAGCCCTATCCCGCCTTCATCCTTTCCGTCATTTTACACGTTTTTTTTTATTCCGATTTGTTCACTGAGAGTTATTGCAGTGTCTTGTGTTGAGCAACCAAAAGCTGCAACCACGCCAGCAAGCTTGTCATTCTGCAAACACGCTCACTTGCTTGCTTGCTTGCTTGCCTGCTTGCCTGCTTGCCTGCTGTTCTTCACAGTGCTTCCCAGCCAGACAGCCAGGCACTGCAGCTCTCTCTTCGTGGGTCCGCCACTGTCCTGCTTTACTCTCTCCAAAACGTCACCACAGTCAAACTTGCCTCTCTCTCGCTCTCCCTCTTTCTCTCTCATACACAGTATTTTCCTTTCTCTCGTACTCTTCGTACTCTCTGGCTTCTACCCTTTTCTACAATCCGCACGCGCAGCTGAAGTTCTTTTTGGCTGACTGTCACTGCACTGTCACTCCAACATTCCAACTCCACTCAAAGTTTATAACAGCAAAAAAAAGAGCGTCCTGCAGCCATCTACATTTTTATCGCCCGCACGCGACGCATACACCCACACACTCACAGAGACAGCTCATTCCTTTTACCTGCATCACCAGTAGCATCAGCCAAAAAAGACCCTCAAAACCTTATAAATTGTTCCTGACACTTGCTTGCTACTCTCTCCTCCTCCTTTTACTTGTTTGCACCTCACGACATTCTTCCAACAGCTCTTTGTGACATACTCACTCACTCACCAATACATTCATTTCTTCATTGACTTTACCAACTCACTCGGTCAGATTCAATTGTAATCCCAGCTCAACTCCATCATCCAGATCAGTTCTCCATCTCGAGGCTTCGCTGTCACGACTTCTCACCCCGCTCACAAGCTATATCAAATTGTTCCTGTGAAATTTCTTCCTTTCTCGAGAAGTAGCCAACCCGCATCTACCTTCTTTCTCGTTTTTTTTTTTGTGGTTTGGTTTGTTCCTGCTTGACACTTCTCCTATTTGCTCATCTTGTTCGCGTTCCTCAAAGTCACCTCCAGGAACTCCACATACGCACACACACACGCACGCACACGTACTGAAGCATACACACTCTCGCATTCATTCTGATTGTACTGGACTCTTTTAACTTCAGTCAGTCTTGCCAGCTAACTTACTAACTGACTCAAAACACGCTCCAGTCACCCTACGGCTCGTCCGATTCATCGTGCACGCCACTAGTGTTGCATCCGAAATTTCCTTTGTAGTTTTTTCTTTCTTTCTTTTTCGGACCAGAGCGGACTTTCAGCGTGGTTCCTTTGTGTGTGCAAACTCGAGACCTTCAGTTCGCCTCCCTTCCCCATCCAGAGCGTGGTCTACAATCACTCACACAACGCATTACACACAACACAACACACAACACACAATCGGACTTGCACCAACCCGTCCGCCACATTGAGCTGCTGCTGCTGTTCACTCTTTTATCAGCCAGCTCAACCCGGTCGTCCGACCCTCTCCACTCCTTTCCTTTCCTTTCTTCCACATCCTCACTCACACTTGTCACACATTCTCACTCCAGCACGCTTGCTCAGCAATGTCGCTTCCAGACAGAAAGCTCGCTGGCCAGCTCGTCAACTGCACGCTGGATGACGGCCGGTACCGGCTAGTCAAGTCGCTCGGCGTTGGCACATATGGCGAGGTCTACCTCATTCACGACCGCCTGGCACCGGTGTCTTCAGAGTTCAAGGCAATGAAATGCATCCCAACTCGCGATTTCACATTCACCGATGCCGTCAGCCAGGCTCTCATCAACTGCTCGTTCGATGACCGGGCATCTGAATGCATGAACAACCCGCTTGAGGAGCAGCTGCGCAGGTGTACCAGCCTGGATGGTCTTCCGCTTGAACAGCTCCACGATCTGCCAACTCGCTTCCCACGAGGCTCGGTGCGTCAAAAGGTGTCTCGCTTGAATGAAGAAATCAGATTGCATCTCAAGGTTCCACCACATCCAAACGTGGTCCGGCTCCATCGTGTCCTGCACGTCAACGATGTTGTGTTCATGATCCTGGACTACGTGCCAGGCGGTGACATGTACGAGAACATTGTCAACCACCCAGCCTTCAAGAACCCAGTTTGGCCGGATCACAACGAGGTGGTTCGTGATGTCTTCTTGCAGATTGCACAGGCCGTTGAGCACTGCCACAGGTATGGCGTGTATCATCGTGACCTCAAGCCAGAAAACGTCATCTTGCTCGATGTCTCTGCCCTGCAATACAGTGAGCAGCAGCAGCAAATGCAGCCACCGCCCTTGCACCATTTGCCGCCTGGGTCCCCAATCACACCTGGCTCGTCACCATCACATTCTGCTTCTGGCATTTCTGACATGATCGAGAGCATTGATGTTCGCGATCGTGTTTGGGGTGCTGCTGCCGCCATTGCCCAAGCCAACGCCGCCATCTCAACTAGTGGCCAGACTTTGCCCAATCTCCCGTTTGGTGGCCGCATCCTGCCCAAGTTCCAGGTCCGCATTGTTGACTTTGGTCTCGCAACAGACCGCATCTGGTCCAACGAGATTGGATGTGGATCGGCATACTACATGTCATGCGAGACGCAAGGCGGGCTGAACCGCAACTTGGTTGGATACTTGACTGCACCAAACGACGTCTGGGCACTTGGTGTCATTCTGGTCAACTTGGCCAGTGGTCGCAATCCGTGGAATCAAGCGGTGATTGATGATCCTATCTTCTATCGCTATTACATGGATCGAACATTCCTGAAGCAAGCATTGCCACTGACCGATGAGTTTGCACAGATTTTGCGATATGTGTTCACAATCAACCCAGAGAACCGTATCAAATTGCACGACTTGTACAAGATGGTTGCATCATGCTCTCGCTTTATGAAGATGGCTGATACTTACCCGGCACCAGCTATTGTCATTCAGCAGAAGCACCTGGAGTACTCTCCAAGACGCGTTCCCGCTGCAAATGCATCAGCTGCACAAATCACAGTCAAGGTTGATCGCCATCAGAAATATCAGCAGCAGCAGCAGCAGCAACAGCAGCAACACTATGCTATTGCGAATGCACCGCCATCACCGATATCACCGCGTCATCCAGCGATGCCAACTCATCGCCCGCAGCCACTCCAGAAGCAGCGCCTTTACCAAGGCTCAGCTGTCGTTCCAAACAGCGAGGTTCCACCAACTCCATGCAGCCCTCAGTTCAACTTGAGCCCATCTCCAGCTGATGGATCGCCTACAATGGTTGGATCCGATCCAAACTCTATTGATGAGTGCGATCACCTGGATGATGGAAGCGAGTTTGAGTCCGACAGTGGTGATGATGGAACTGCATCTTTCTGCAGCTGCTCTTCAGTCGAGCCCGCAATTGATGCTGACCCATCTTATCACCAGACCATGATTCAGCAGCAACAGCAACAGATGGACAATTATCATGCGGCCACAGTTGGACATCAGCCCCGTCAACGAGCAAGTGTGTTGATGGCTGATGTAGCTACAAAGGTGCTTGGAAAGTCAACCACTCCTCACCAGACTCCAACAAAGTACAGTTCAAAGTTGGCTGCGCCGTCGCCTGTTCGTCAACCATTGCAGCAGCACAAGCAACAGCAGTCGCCTCAGCAGCAGCAGCACCATCAGAGCGGCTTTATTGATCGAGTTAAGGGTCGCTTCCGCCGCAACACTATTAATCAGTTAGCTGCGGCTTAAGCGAACACACTCATTCACTCATACCTTTGTCATTACTATTATTTATTTTTTTCTTACTATGTATCTACTCACCTCTCGTTTGTCATATTGATCTATTTATTATTCCATAACATTCCTTTTTATATTGCTTCATTGTATCATATCAATCTTTCATTTCTGTTTGTCATCTGCACTCACTGCTCTGCATATATTGATCACCATTTAATTTATAGTATAATATTAATCTGTCTTAATTTTTGTTTATTAAGGGAGACTGGAAAGTATTGTTATAAAAACTGTAAAGCTAAAAGTGAGAAATTGTAGTAGAGTTAAGTTGAATTAGGTGTTTAATTCTTCTTGGAATCTTCCTTAAGAGCAGTGGTGCGATTAAACACAAGGCGGTGCGAGGAAGCCAACTGGTCGCGAGTCAGCTTAGAGGCGGCAACCGGGTCAACAAGCAGACCATGCTCATCGACGAGATCCTTCTTGTTGAGAGAATCAACTGTGGAAGCGAGATCCAGCGCAAAGTAACCAATGCGCATAAACTGAGCACGAACATTCTCGATACCGCACAGCTGCTGCTTCTGGATACCTGCATTCTTGCCGGCGCCGGCAACAGTACCAGCGGCGGCGCGAGCAATCCACTTGTGGATGATGTCCCAGATGCTAGGCTCAATGAATGCACCAGTCTCAACTACATCGCTTTCCTGGTTAACATCCGAGAACCAGCCACTTGGAACCTGCTTCTCGTCATCTGGGTTCTCATGGTGGAACAAAGACGAGTAGAGATGGACCTCGCCAATCTTCACGGCATCAGATGCATTCACCCACTGGATGTACGCCTTTGGTTTGCCAGTGGCCTCAAAGTTCACGTCGCAAACAATGGATTCAATCGAGCCATCGGCAGCATACTTGACATCAACACAAGTGATTGGGTGAGCAATGTTCATCAGACCGACCGATCCGTTCAGAGTGAGACGCAGGAAGTCAGCTTCGCTCTGCACTCGGAAGTCGCTGCGGTCAATGTAGAACTTGTTGGTGAGGGTGAGAGTGCGCGAGCCAAACTCGGCAGCAAGCTCTGCGTTGACACCCTTGGCCGGCATGAATGGAATGGAGACCTCGGTCTTGAAGTCCTCCGGCACATTGCGCAATGTGACGAGCAGTGGCTTGACAACAGCCATCAGACGTGGAGCGGTTGTGCCGAGATAGTCACGAATGCAAGCATCCAAGCGAGCGAGCTGAATCACAGACTGAGTGGTCGTTACACCACCCAGGCTGCGCACAAACTTGTTGATGGCCTGTGGCGGGATACCGCGACGACGCAGAGCTGGCAGAGTGTAGAGACGCGGGTCATCAAGAGTCTTCACAATACCCTCTTCGAGCAGCTTCTTGAACTTGCGCTTGGACAGCACGGTGCCAGTGACATTCAGACGACCGTATTCCCACTGGACTGGCTTGTACACCTCGAGCTGGTCACAGATCCAGTAGTACGACTCGCGAGCGTCAATGAACTCAGTAGTGCACAGCGAGTGAGAAATGTTCTCAAGAGAGTCGCACAGGCAGTGAGCAAAGTCATAGGTTGGGTAAATGCACCACTCAGAGCCAGTGCGTGGATGGGGAGTGTGCTTGATGCGGTAGGCTGGAGCATCCCACATGTATGGGTTGCCACTCTCGAGCAGCTCCATCTTCATGCGCAAGATGCACTCTCCTTCCTTGTATGCACCCTCCTTCATCTTGATGAACTCGGCACGAGACTCATCAATTGGACGGTCGCGATGCGCGCAAGCAAAGCGCGGACCACGGGCAGCACCACCGCGCTGCTCAAACAGCTCCTCCTTTGAGCATGTGCAGACGTAGGCTTTGCCCTTGTTGATGAGGGTGTGAGCATACTCGTACAGCTGTGCAAAGTTGTCGGATGAGTAGGTAATCTTCCATGGCTCAAATCCAAGCCACTCGATGGTGTGCAGAATTGACTCAAAGTACTCATCCTTCTCGGCCTCTGGGTTAGTGTCATCGTACCGCAGATAGCACAGACCATTGTGCAGCTGAGCATAGCCAAAGTTGATGTTGATGGCCTTGGCGTGACCAATGTGCAGGAAGCCGTTTGGCTCAGGCGGGAATCGAGTCATGACCTTGCCGCCGGTGACAGCGAGGTGCTTCTTGATCAGCTCCTCTCTGATCTGTGGATTGCCTCCTGCCTTGTGCAGCTTGGCAATGTCTCCTTCCATCAACATGCCACGGAGGTCGGCTAATGGATCATCAATCACTGGAGTGGCCTCGGGCGACTTGGATGAAGCTGGCGATGGAGATGCCTTGGCCTTGGCAGCAACGAGCTTTGGGTCGTCGCGCTCGTCCTTTGGGCCGAGCAGAGCCAGAATCTGACGATCAGACTCAGTCTTGACAGCGGCGCCTGGAGCCCACTTCAGCACTGGATCACGCTTAAACTCGCCAAGCAACGGGCCAACTGCGCGATACCGATCCTTCTCGAGCTTGGCCTTGCTCTTGTTGATGATGGCTGCAATAAGCTCAGCAATCTTCTCGTCAGATACAGATACGCCAACGCCGCACTCGCTTTCAAATGCTGCAACCTCAGATGCTGGATTGCGCTTCTCGGCGAACTTGATTGCAGCCGATACCTGGTCGGACGTCTTCAATCTGCCATCGCGAATGGCGTTGGCAATGTACTCGATGCGACCAGAGTCAGTAATCTTGGTGGCAGTGGATCCAAGCAAGTAAACGAGCGTGCCGTATTTGGCGAGATCGTCGTGACCAGCCGGGAGATCGCCAAGTGAGCCGGCAGCCTTCGCGGCCAGAGCAATGTTGCCAGAGATCTTTGCGTTCTTGGCCGTCTCAGCCGCCTTCTGCTCAGACAGACCGAGCTTTGTAAACAGAGCAATGAACGAGTCTGACATGTTGTTATTATTTTTCTTCTTTTTTTTTCTGTACGTTACTGGTTTAATCGCGGTGTATGTGGTTGTGTGCTTGTGCGTGCTTGTTTATGTGCGTTTAGGCGTGTGCATGCGTATACGTGTGTGTGAACAATAAACAAAATGAGTCAACAGCATGCACGCACGTCCACACATGTACATATTCCAGCACAAAAGAAGCATTAAAGAGAAAGGAAAGGGAAGAAAGGGAAGAGTCAGTAGCAATAAGAGTCACATTTAATGGGTTTAATACTGCGGAATGGAGATGTCATCCCGAGCAGTGTCTATTTCAAGATGAGTCGGGATTTTGTGCGGCCACAGAGCGCAGGTAGGCGGCGTTGTGGAGATGTCATCCCGAGCAGTGTCTATTTCAAGATGAGTCGGGATTTTGTGCGGCCACAGAGCGCAGGTAGGCGGCGTTGGCGGGACCAGTTTCATCAACCAGCTTTGAGAATTCAGAGTTTGGATCGCCGAGTAGCTTGGCGGGAGTGTCAAACTCCTTAAGGATTCCATTGTCAAGCACCATGATTCGATCGTAGTCAATTATAGTATTAAGGCGATGGGCAATGGCCAGAATGGTACATCCAGCAAGATCGGTGCGAAGGACCTTCTGTACCAGCACATCTGTGTAAGTATCCACCGATGCAGTGGCTTCGTCCAATATAACAATCTTTGATTTACCCAGCAAAGCGCGAGCCAAGCACACTAATTGACGCTGGCCGGTTGACAAGTTATCGCCGCCCTCTGTAACCTCGCCATCCAATCCACTCTGAATCGAAGAAACGAAGTCACGCAATCCAACTCTTTCCAATGAGGACCACAGTTCATCATCGCTATGGCGTCCGCTTGGATCGAGGTTCGAGCGGAACGTGCCGTGGAACAGCGTTGCTTCCTGCGGGATAATGGCGAGCTTGCTGCGCAAATCAGTCAGGCCAATGGTGCTAATGTCCGCGCCATCAATTTGAATGAACCCTCCATCCAGCTCACTGAAACGGAATAGTGCGTGAATTGTTGAGCTCTTGCCACATCCACTTCTTCCCACAATTCCAATGCGCTCGCCAGCTTTGATTGACAGCGACAGCGATTTAAGGACCAGTGGCAATCCAGGGCGATATCTCATTTCAACATTACTGAACTCAATGGCACCAGAAGTTGGCTTCCAAGCAGAGTCATCATTTTTATTACTATTATTAAAGTCATCTAAGCTATTATGTTCATGCTTTAGATTGTTCACAAAATGCTCCAGGCGCTCAACAGAGTTCATTTGTACCTCCAAATCCACGTAGAATCGTATAGCCATTGAGAAGCCAGCAGTAATGGACGATGCATAGCTCAATATAATACCAATCAGACCCGGGTCAATGCTAAATCTACTAGTAACTGCAAAAATCGCAGTAAACAATCCAACACTGTTCGCCAAAAGTTCAAGACGCAATTGAAGCCATCTCATGATGGCAATTGTCATGTAGTTTGCACGATTGTTATTATCCATGTGATTCAAGTTTGTGCGAATAAATTCATTCTGAACGCCAAAGGCGCGGATCACAGAAAGACCAGTCAGTGTTTCACTAATATGCGCAAACAGTGGAGAGCGAGTAATGGAGTCCAGGCGCTTCAGCTCGCGAGATGTGGCACGGTAGAATGATGAAATGAAATAATACGCAACGGCCATAACAGCCAGTGGAAGCAACAGCCATGGAACAATTGTGGCTGTGAAGATAAGAGATGCCAGCGTGCTTGCACCCATCGACAGCAGCATTCGAATAATTTCCGTAAACATTGTGTCTACGCTATCCACATCTTTGCTCAGGCGGTTAGTGATCAAGCCCTGGCTTGTAGTATCAAACCAGGAGATGGGACTCATGTACACGCTCTTCACAGCTGCATTATGCAGTCTCTTGGCAGCCAGCATGCAGGCAAACACCAAGCACATCATAAAGAGCGCCTGGGTCAAGCCTTGAGCAACACCCCAAACTGCATAGGTTGACATGAAATAGTGGTCGCTCTTGCCCCATCTGTGCTCAATCCAGTAGTTTAGCCACAAATCGGTCATCACACGAGTAACTTGAGTCAACACAAGGGCACCGAATATAAGCGCAGTTGCAGTGAATCCACCAGCATAGTTGAAGAATGCCTTGTATACTTTGAATGATACAGCACCAGTCTCGCGTTCTTCACTAACCATCAGCTTACCCTTCTCATTATCACCATCTTTGGATAGGCCATCGGCTGCAGCTGTAGTCTGTTGCTCATGCTGTTGCTCCTGTTCACGTTTGTCGACAGCTGATGGTGCCGTACCAGATGCCTCAATTGAGTCGGCGTCTGTGTCGTTACCGTCACCACTGTGCTCACGCATGGCCGCAGCAAACGCTCCATTCTTGGACATCAAATCGTCATATGTGCCATCCTCAGCAATACGGCCATTCTCCAAATACACAATACGATCAGCCTCCTTCGCAAAATGCAATTGATGAGTAACAAGCAGGCGAGTCTTGTTCTGCAGCATGTCACCGCTAATGCATTCATAGAACAGGTGGCGACCAACATGGGTATCGACAGCAGACAATGGATCGTCGAACAGGATGATTTCTGGATCAAAGTACACAGCTCGAGCCAAGGAAAGTCTCTGCTTCTGTCCACCAGACAAGTTCGAGCCGCGCTCACCAATCTCAGTGTTATCGCCATCTGGAAGAGTCTTCAAATCACGCTCCAATGCGCAAATCTTGATAACCTTCCGGTATCGCTCCTCATCATATGGACGACCAAACAGAATATTGTCTCTAACGGTGGCGTTCTGAATCCAAGACTGCTGAGTGCAATAAGCAAGACTGCCGTTGATACTCATCGATCCACTGATGCGATCCATCTCTCCAACCAGTGCTGATAACAGTGCAGTCTTGCCTGAACCAATCTTGCCGACTATGGCAACTAGCGAGCCACGCTGGACATGCAAGTTGATATTGCGGAGCACAAAGTCGCCATCGTTGCCGCTGCTGACTGAAGCCTCATCACTCTTCTCAAGCAAATCAATCTTCTCATTGGCAACTGTAGTAGCTGCATCCTCGCTTGGAGCACCACTGGCCGAGGTTGATGGCCATTTGAATGTAGCATTGGTCAGCTCTACTGCCAGTGCACTTTGGTCCTTCTTCTCAGTTGTGGGCTGCTGCAATTCCTCGATGGAGGCAACACTGTCATCCGAGAAGAGCAACAGTGACACACGCTCGAGCGACACTTTACCATCAATGAACACGGCGATGCTGCGTGTATAGAATACAATGTTGTTCTGGATCGATCCAAACATGGCCACACCGGTAAACATCTTGTCGGCAGTCAGCTCATTGCCCAGTGCAGCATACACAACAAACGTGATCACAATAGCCAGTGCGGGAATGGCACTCGAGATGGCAGCCAAGATGGAACGGTACACTTGGAGATTGCGAAGAAGACGCAGCTCCTGGGAACGCAGGTCAGATATGATCCGCACATAGTCAGCCTCCCATGCACGGAACTTGAGCACACGGATGCCCTTGAGTGTCTCCTGCACCATGCGAACACGGCGGTCGGTGAACACGATGGCACGACCGCGCATGCCAGCCAGGCGGTTCATGAAATACGACTGGATTGGGCCATACACAAGCAGCAGAGAGGTGCCAGCGAGCGCAGACACACCAAGCGTCTTGATGAGGAAACCAGTGACAATGCCAACCATGACTGGAGTCAGGAACAAATCGACAAATGTGAGTGCCGACTGCTCCAAGCGACCCGAGTCCGTCGAGATGATATTCAAGAGCACGCCTGATGTAAGCTGCTGGCGAGCTGCATTGGACATGGTCAGCATCTTCTTATAGCCCTGCGCGATAATGATATTGCGAATCTTGTAGCCAGTCGAGAAGAAGGCATGTTGACCAAGCTGGAACGTGATGGTTTCGAGCGCCAACATCGCAAAGAGGCCCACCGCAAGCCCGTATCCTTTGCCTGCAGAAGGCGCCTCATCGCGGTTAGATGCATCGTGGCTATCCTGCACAAAGCGAATCAGTTGCTGGATGACCAAAGGATAGCAAATGAGAGCCAGAGACGAAATGACACGGAAGAATGCACCAACGAGCCAACCACGGCCGACAGTGCGGCGAATGGCACGGAAGAGTGACTTGTTTGGAGAAGCCATCTCTGCCTCAATGTGCTTGTTGAACTCGGCCTGTAGAGTGGACGATTCAAGACGAGAGTCGAGGTTGTAAAGGTCGCTCTCATTCAGCGGATTCTTCCAGCCGCGATACATGAAGCTGTCCATCCAACTGTACGTCACTCGAGAAAGTATGCTGCCCCGAAACTCGGGCAAGTCAGCCAGCTGTGGCCGCTCTATCGCTGCTGCCGCTGCCTCTGGCGAAGACATGATACCGAAAAAAGGGGGAAGGAAAGCTAGACTGCTCTGAAGGTTGTTTTTTTTTGTTGCGTGAGAGCTATTTTTTGTTGTTGCTGCTTGCAATAGGTAAAGTGTGGAGAGCGGCGTTGGTGAAAGCAGAAGTATTTGCCAAGAGCGGCAACAGCAACAGCAGCAGCCACTGAGTCAGCGTGCGGCATTGCGCTATCTGTTAACTGTTGAGTCAACTCGCTGCGGCTTGTGTCGGCAACTCCGAACATTGGCTGCAACTCCCACGAATAAGCTCGGAGAATTTTTCCACAGTGGCTCCGGACGACCAGAAGAACCTCCACCAATCAAGTGAATCTGCTTACATAATTGATCTGGAACCCTCCCTGCGGACAGACACATGGATGACCACATGGCTCTTCATCTTTGGTTACATAATTAGCGACTATTTGAAGAGTGTTTAATTCGTACTGCGGAACATGTAATTAATCCTTGAAAAAAAAAGATTATTCAAAAGTTGAACAAGCAGCGAGTGTAGAAATGGAGGTGGATGGTTGTGAAACAGTGGTATAATTTGATGTGATCATCTTTCTTCCTGACCTGTTTCATGGCTGTAAGAACATCACTGGGTCATTTCAGATGAAGGTACTGCGCTAACCAGGTCATCAGCCAATCGTATCAAATTGATCAATTTATTGCCAATATTTCGTCTTTTGCTGAAAGAACCACCAAGTGTAATGATGACGTCACTGAAATTCTGATATATTCCACTCAATACTCAATTGAATAGAATGGGCAGCAACAACGAGTCTTGGATGGTACCACACTCAACGCGAATCCCTAATAACTGCGGCTCATACATATATAGCGACGCATGAGTCAGAGATGAGTGAATGAGCAACCAAATATAGCTGTAGTGAGTACTTTAAAGTGCTAGGCGGACTGACTGGCTGACGAGTTGATTTTTGTTACCATCCACCTCAATCACGCTCGTCAGTCAAAGTTCGCTATATACACCCGTTCCATTTCATTACGCTCTGTCGTATGCTCAGGTGAACCTTGGATCCATGTTGACTCTCCTAGTGTCTCTTCTATCCACACTATCATTTTTGTATTCCTGACAACTGAGAACTATTCAAAAGATGAAGTTATCGCCAATTTTATTCACTATGGCTTCAGGTGCCTCCTTTGCAACTCTGGTGAGTGCAAACTGCACTACCGACCGAGACAAGTGTACCCGTGAGGCCGAAATCCCCCTGAGTACCTGCGAGCAGCTCTGCAAAGTGGGTGGCCGCAAGGGCAAAGAGCTCGCGGACTGCTTCCAAGCGTGTCAAGACAACCACTATGTCCCCAAGATTCAAGCGTGCTGGAAAACGTACACGGATTGTTGCAAAGGCACAACCGAGTGCAACCATTGTGAATACTGCCGTAAGATGCGCGATGATTGCTACAAGTATGCCGACGACATGAATAAGCGCTGCGACGATGCTTGTGAACAGCAGGGTGGATCGCAGTCTGTGATCAACCTGTGTCAAGGCAGTCAAGGATGTCTGAAGTACTATAGCCAAGATACGGAGAAGTGCTGGGGTTCATATACCATGTGCCTTCAAGGAACTAATTGCTGATTAACATAGCACTAACTATATCATAGTTTAGTTGAATTCATAATACCTCCCAAACAATATGTAAATGCAGATGGATAGTGGTCAAACTAAGGCTCAGGTAGCCACCATCAAATATAGATTACAACGACAACCGCTGTGCTCGAACGAATACGTTTGTCCACAGTGAGTAGAGTATCAGAGTCATACCACAATAGCAAACCTCTAGCTTATCGGTTTGTTCTGTTCTGTTTTGTTCTGGCTTTGCTTGGAAGTGGATAAACTTACTCTCCTCTCTTCTATTCTCTGCCTGTTTGCTTACCTGCCACTCAAACCAAATAAACAAATAAACAACTCACCAAGCGATCGGAGATGACTGTCGAGGAAAAGACGTATAGCGTTCTGTTTGTATGCCAGGGGAATATCTGTCGCTCTCCGATGGCAGAAGCAGTGTTCAGCAAAGTTGTCGAAGACCTTGGTCTGCACTCGTATTTTGCGCGCATCGATTCTGCTGGCACAAGCGACTACTACTCTGGCAAGCCAGTTGATTCGTATACGGCCGAGACTTGTAAGCGGCATGGAATAATGGTAACATCCCGCGCACGTCAAATCACACAAGATGACCTCAATGACTTTGATTACATCCTATGTGCTGATGACGAGAATGTGGAGGATGTGGAGCAGCTTGGTCAGCAAATGGCAGCATTCAAGGCGAAGATCGAGCTGTTTGGCGAGTATCGGGCGAACAAGCGTACCTTTCCAGCCCTGATCGATCCATACTTTGACAATGGCGAGGACAACTTTGAGCACAACTATCAGCGATGTGTTGAATTCACAAAGGGATTCCTGGCACATCTCGGTTTGCCTATCGACTGAGAAGGAAGAAGAAAAAAAAACCACACCTTTATTTGTCCTAATCTGCTTTGTAATCCCCTCCTCCTCCCCCTTCTCCTCCTCCTCCCTCTTCCTCTTCCTCCTGTTGATCTCCAGCTCTCTGACCACCGATGACCGCTGCACGGAAAGAGCCCATTAGTGTCTTGTTTGTCTGTCTCGGCAACATTTGCCGCTCGCCCATGGCTGAGGCCGTGTTTGCAAAGACCGTTAGCGATCTTGGTCTCGATGCTCATTTTGCTCGTATCGATTCCGCTGGTACATCTGGCGAGCATGATGACGAGACTAGCGATTCGCGCACCATTGCTACATGCAAGAAGAACGGTGTCCCAATTACGTCAATCTCCCGCAAGATTACGAAGGAAGACTTTTACGATTTCGATTACATTCTGTGTGCTGACAAGTACAACCTGCGTGACCTCAAGGATTTGGAGGGCAGAATCAACAACAGCCAGAAGCAGAAGAATAGATCAGCTGGTGAGTTGAAGACAAAGGCTGTTGTTCAAATGTTTGGCTATTACAAACCAGACAGACTGGCCAATGAGGCAGCTGAGACCATGCCAGATCCATGGTATGATTTCAGCAAGTCACACAAGGCATTCGATGTAACCTACGAACAGTCCGTTAGATTTAGCAAGGGTTTCCTTCAGCACCTCGAGTTGGTTGACTAATGGTGAGTAAAAGACTAGTTACTATTTAAACCTTAATTGCCACAAAACGCATTCGATTGTACATGATTGACCACTTACCATTGCGACAGCACACTGGGCGGAGCATCTCTTGGACCTCGTTGACAAACTGGTCCTTCTCTTCATCCGACGAGAGTACCTGCATAAACGGGCCGGCAAACGTCTTGAGCCATCCAGCGACATCGCTCGGCAGCGGAGTTATCCGTGGCGTAAGCGAGATATGCTTAACCTCAAACCCTGCCTTCTCCAGCACACTGCGATACTCGTCGATATCCGGAAAGTACCAGGGAGACAATTTGACGCCATCAACAGGCTGACCATCTGCGCCATTTACTGGTTCACGAGCCAGAAACTTGTTGATGGTGTTGATGCAAGCTGAGTGCACCTCGGCCACATTCAGATGCCCACCAAACTCGCCAATAAAGGCACCTGACGGCTTAAGCGCCGCATGCGCACCTTCAGCTACTTTGAGTGGATCGGTCTTCATCCAGTGGAGCGCAGCGTTTGAAAAGACCACGTCATATGTGCCCAACTCGCCACTCTTGGAAAGGCTCTCTTTAACATCATGCCCATCCACCACACGCGCGTCCTTGACACCAAGCTCCTGGGCCTTGGCAATCATGGCTGGGCTTGCGTCAATGCCAGTGACATGAGCCACCTTGTTTTGCAACTCAAGAGTGAGAACGCCGTCGCCGCAACCAAGGTCGAGGAGACGAGTTGAGGCAGGGTTCAGGAAGTGCTGGAGATGGCCCTGGATGTCACCAGTGAGCTGTGGCACGAAATTCGCGTGCTGCTGGTACATATCGCTTGACCAGTGGTCGACTTTAGCAGATTCAGTCATTTATCAAAATTGGAAGTTATTGGTTTGCTAGCGCTGCTGACATTGATATCCGCGTTGATTGTGCACAGCCACATCACGAGTGCTTATAAAACTTGCCAAATACAAGGAACAAATATCGGACACGGAGGTTACAACAATATATTATATGACTCAACGTGACTATACAGCCTCCTTGACATCGATAACAACGGTGAGAATTACAACAGTTTTGATATCGTTTGGTTTTTAAAACAAAAGCACAAAAGCACAAAAGCACAAAAATGAATTATTCATCTGTTTGTTTAGTTGATACAGCGGCGTCGTTTCCGTCATCTTCTTCTTCTTCAATTTGCTTCAGGTTTATTACACGTTCGATTGATGTGATTTTAACGCCGCATCTTGGACATTCGGCACCTTCTTGGCCCTCGGCCATCATTGCGGCACTCACGCAAATGTAGCAAAAGTCATGGCCGCAGTTTGCACGATGGGGGTTTGTAATCCCGCTGCCACCAGTGGCCGAAGCCATGGCCTTGGCCTCTTCTGCCGCGGCTGTTACCAAACTTGCTTGGATGGCTGCAGCTTCCGCAGAAACAACCTGGCGCTGGCCGCTGTTTGATGGAGATGGAGTTGCGCCAGTGTGACAAAACGCGCAAATGTTGTCGGGGAGTCCCAAAAGCTCAGGGTTTCCAGCGCCAGAGGCAGATCTAAAGATGAGACCGCCAGTGAGCGCATTTACAAATGATTTGATTGAGCGCCGCATTGATCTCATGCTGATGACTGGAGCAACCGAGAGAATGAACTCGGTCAATGCGTGCCACACCATCTGCCGATTCAAGAATTCATAGCTGACAAACCGTGTAGCCTGAGGCTGAGCATACACCAGCTTCATTCCCAGTACGCGATCAGACAGCGACTTGTACTGGCCAAACCGTAAAAACAGCAGCAGGTTGACAAAGCTAAACAGCTGGAATGCCTTTTCTCCACGTCGAACCAATTGCCATAGCCTTAGTTTATAGTAAGCTGTTCTACTCTGCGGGTTTGATGCGCTGATGCTACTCCATCCTTGCATGGCCATGTATCGACCAAGACGCTGCAAAATGTACGGCAAGCCAACGGTCAGCAGTCCAGCCAGCCATACTTGTCTCTTTGTAATACCTCTGCCATCAATCACGCTTCGATACTGCAGATTTTGCAAGGACTGGCCATATGATGCCCGCCGAGATGCACTGCCAACAGACAGCACAAATAGTGCCAGTTGAAGCAATGAGTACAGCTCAATATCAAGGTTCTCTTTTGATAGAAACGAGCCTTGCATGTACTTGAATGCAGTGAGAAGCTCAGACTTCAGCATTCCAAACAGCTCGTCGTCCAGCAGGTCCGCATCGAGCTGAGACACTCTGGATACACCAACGTCGCTCGGTTTGCTGATATTCGCATTCTGGTTCGACGCAGATAGCGCAGTCATCGCCGCGCTCCACGCAGGTCGCCAAAAGTCATTCGCACTTGTCGCCGGTGCGACAGAAGCGAGGTTCGCACCAGACTCAGGGATCCCGCCATCTCTTGGTGCAGCTGGGGCAAGCCCCAACAACTCTGCGGCATGTGCTGCAAGGCTCATCTGCTAACCTTTCGCAGTAGTCGGCTGTTTGTATAGTTCGTTGGTTGAAGCGAAACGTGAAGCGAAACCACTTTTCTGTTTTTCAACACGCCGCGGTCCATCCATCCATCCATCGTCCGCCTCGAAATTTGAAAGGAGAATGTGCGATGCGCTTGAAAGCCATCAACCTGCTCAAATCGGTCATTTGCCGTCAGATACACGTGCTTGGACTGTGTGTGTGTGTGTGTGTGTGTGCATACGCGCGCGGAGAGCAGGCGATGGGGGCCGTTTCACTCTCAAGCATGCACACAGACCCCTCGGCCCACCGGCCCTTTTGCTCTGACCTTTGTGTCCCACCACCACCAGCGACAGCACCTCTTTATAAATTAGCAAAAGGATAATGAAAAATGCGCGTGGTCCTCGTTCTGTGTGAATGAGGTGACAGCAGCCAATTACGAAAAGTGCGAAGCGGTGGGGCAGAAAATATCCACCACAGTACTGCGATCGAAACTGAAGTGCGAAGCGCAGCGTTGCACGAATATTGGGCCGGCCAGCCGGACAGAAGCTCAGAGCTCCATTCTATTCAGTTTTTTCTTTGCGAACCGCTCTCTTTGAAGACACCAGCGACAGCTGCGACAAGCTAAACTCTCTTTTTTCTCTATCAATAGTCAGCATTGACCTGTGTTGACGGCCTGCCCTCTCCCTTCCCTCCTCTTCCCTTCCCTTCCCTCGGCGAGCCCTCCTTGGCCAGGCTTCCATCGCACCTTCCCCTGTGTTGTGTGCCTGTACAATTCCTACTCTGGCGAGCGAAACCTACTGACTGTCCCCCGCGACAACCACGCCCACAACTACGACTACAACCACAACCACAACCACAGCCGCAACTCATACAAACAAAACAAAAAAACAAGAAACACAGCCAGCAATGGAGCAACAAAGCTTGCTACATCGAAGGATATCGGACGCTACGTTGACACCTGCCTTTCCGCTGTGCAATCTGCCCTGGGAGCTTATCCGAGAGATCCTGTGCTTCCTCAAGCGGCCCGATGCTGCCAGGGTAGCGCGGGTCTGCCAGGCGTTCTACAAGGTGCTCGTTCCAAGAATATGGTACGAGCTTGGCGCGAGCTCCAACGGCGATAGCTGCGGATGGCCCCGACAGCCCGACCTGCTTGCCAAATACGGTCACATGGTCAAGAAATTGAACCGATTCCCTCCGTTTCTGATGCACATCGACTCGTCGTCAGTGTTTGCGCAGGAAGTGGCGGCAGCACCCTGGCCGCGTCACTTCCCATGCGTCGAAGACCTGTATGCACGACCTGAGCAGTGCATGATGGGGTTTCTGGTCAAATTTCCAATGATGACAACCCTGCGATTCGATCTGACTGAGCTGGATGCGAGCGCGGTTGAGGATGTGGTCAGGTTTGCCAATGCGAACGCGACTCTTCAGACAATGTCAGTCAAGTATCTTGTTCGGGGAAGCAAGGCTGTTGCTCCGTACGCTCAACACCAGCAACAACACCAGCAACAGTCATCTCCAGCACCATCCATTGCATCAAATCCAGCATCTGCAACCAGTAGCAACAGCGAAGCTAGCGAGAGTAGCAGTGCTTACACCGACTTGATGAACGGCATGAGCAGCGAATGGGCATTGCTGGTGAGGCTAAAGCTTAGTCTGCGCCGCACATGTAAACTGCGAGTGGAACTGCAGTTCTTCCCGCCAGTGCCTGCGGAGTGCTTGTTTGTTCTATCAGACTCTCTTGAATCCATTCGAGTGCGTGACCACATGTCTGCCTGCATGGCTCGGCAGTGTGCCTCGCTGTTTCTCGCACCAGGTGCTCCCATGAGCGACAAGTCCGGGTTTGCATTTACCGAGATGCGCTCCTTCGATACATGGGTATGCTGCTCGTATCTCCCCGCCAATGGCTACACTGGTTGTATTCCGGAAATGTTCCCCAAGCTTGAAGCATATTCAATCTCATATCGACATCAACCATGCATGCCAGAGCCAATCAAAGACCTGTCCAAGACATCCATTGGCACAATGTTCTTCCGCTGCTGGCCGCAGATACGCAAGCTAAGAGTCAGTGCCCCAATGTCGATGGAAGCTGCCCTTCTCGTTATGGACAATGTGCCCAATGTCACTGATCTCATGCTGAGCTGCTCGTCAATGATGCCGCCTGCATCGGATCGTGGCTTATCGCTACAAGCGGTTGCCAATCCGAACCGATTGCAACATGTGCAGTCTCTGCATCTGGATGGCCCTCTGTTTGACCTCTGCATCAATCCCACAAACTACAATACCATCATACCGGAGACGGGCACACTTCTGCCAAACCTGCGTAAGCTCAAATTGCAGAACTTGACCATCAGCTCATGTGAGACTCTGGTTACTCTTTTACAGCTGCCCAAATTGGTAGAACTGTGCCTCATCCAATGCACGATCCAAAACAGCAAATCAATTGCCCGTGGCATCCACAAGATTAGCAGTGGCTTGCTCACTCTCGAATATGAGTGTTCATCGTCTCGCTCCAGCTTTAACCAGATACTGATTACTCGATTTGTTGAATCATGTCCGCTACTCACGCGTCTCAGAATGAGTGCCCGATTAAGTAGCATGCAACCTACTCTGCGTAGAATCCGCCCTGGTCTCGAGATTATTGCCGAACTTTAAATAAATAGTTGATATTGCGTCATTTAATAGTCTTAATCTGTTTCTGTTTTTGTTTTGTTTTGTTTAACAAAGCGAGTCATATCAGAACAGCTTTATGCGGTGCTTAACCTACTGAAGAGCGACTTGAGCGACACTCCATTAATTTTTGCCTCATACTTCAATGCATGCGAGCGAGATATCTCTACCAATTGGTAATAACTGTACACGACCTGAATGCATTGTAATCC
>MU602686.1:57197-97844 GCA_025201865.1 Ramicandelaber brevisporus | reverse complement strand
TCGACCGCCTGGAGCCACATCGCCAAGAACCTGCCGTGGATCATCGGCAGCACATTCATCCTGTTCCTCGACTGCATCATCTTCGTCCAGTTCCTCATCTACCGCCGTCCGCCCGCCGCCGCCTCTCCCTCGTCCTAAGCGCCATCATCCGTTCGTCATTCCGCCCTGTTACTTACTATCCATTCCCATTCGTTACTTTTGTTTAATTCGTATGTAATATCCTAATACTTTGACAGTATGTACATTGTCACATTGAATAAAAGAGTTGTGATTCACCCTTTTGATTATAGCCGCCATCTCATTCAATTGCATCAAACATGGTGACGTCGCCATCAGTGGCTTGCACGTCCATTTGACGTTTGTATGACTGATCGACCAGCTTGTGTTAATTATACCCTGATGTAAGTCAAAAGCGGTTCGCTTGATTCAATGTGAGTTCCGCTCTCATGGCAAGTTCTCCGCTCCGTTCTTCCTCCTCCTTCCTTCCTTCCTTTCTTTTTTTTTGTTCTCGCCTCCGCAAATCTGTTTCTCCAACCCTGGCACACTCCTTGTTCATCTTCAGTTTTTTTACTTACTTACGACAGTTTGTGCTCGGGTTGCAGATCTCCTTGGTTTCTTGCCAGTAATGACTCTACTTCTGGGTATATCCGCCGAGGCTCTCCTTGGCAACATCTCGCTGCTGTGCTGGATGGTTGTTCTGTTGCCTCAGCTGTACGAGAACTACTCCCGCAAGTCATGTGACGGACTGTCGATGGGTCTGGTAATGTTTTGGCTCGCTGGTGACGTCTTCAACTTTTTGGGTAGCTACTTGCAGGGACTGCAGTTTTCAGTTGTTGCCTTGGCTGCGTACTACATCGTCATGGACACGCTGCTCATGATGCAGTCGTTGTACTATTCGAACAGTGCTGCGGAGGCGGTGGGAGGTGGTGGTGATGCCGCACAAGCACCATCAGCTGGTAGTCAGTCTCAAGTTAATGTTGAAGATTGTGCGGACGAGGGTGGAAGACTGTTGGAGGTGACACCCAGTCAATCTGAAAGTGGACAGTCTTCGACTGAATCGACAGTGTCAAATGAGCCAAAAACAGTGTCAAGAAGCCAATTCATCCGCAGGCTATTCATCGCCATTGTAGTATGCTCATTCATCGTCATTTCCATCATTTACGCGCCAAGGTGGTTCAGTTCATCAACACCACCGCACAGTAAACCACAGCCAGAACAGCCAGCGGATGACATCAAAGTTCTTCCCCAGGTGCTTGGATGGATCTCGACTTTCCTCTATTTTGCGTCACGTGTTCCACAGATTCTGCTGAACTATCGCGAGCAAAGCTGCGAGGGGTTGTCGCCGTGGATGTTCATCTACATGGTGTTCGGCAACGTTACATATGCTGGCGCCATCTTCTTGCATTCAACCGAATGGAATCACATTGCAAAGAATTTGCCCTGGATTATTGGTAGTGTCGGCACGCTCGTTGTTGACTGCATCATCTTTGCACAGTTCTTAATGTATAGACGCCCCTCCATTCAGCTTCCGTCACCGGCGTCTTCACCATAGAGTATAAACAGTATTCTCTAATGTCCATGTTACTTCTTATTGTTTTTTTTTTTAGAGAGGGTCTTTAGTTTCAAATGTTTTTTTTTGAACGGATTAACGGTTAAAACACAGGTGAAAAACTAGGACTAGGATGATTTAGTCGAGGTGCGGGCATTCACGGGGTTGTCTAACCGGTCCAAACGCATCGGCAGTGAGGAAGAAAAGACTCAGGGGAGCTAGTCGACACAGGCGGCCGAGCATCTTTAGTTTCAAATGTTTAATAAATGTAGTAGTCAAATAATATTTTAAGTTACTCTTCCAGATCCTCATCATCAATGAAGTGCTCAGGCGGTGGAGGTGGGCTCGAAGTTACCACCGAAATTTGCCTGGCATCTTCGTGAGATGGCACGGTGCTGTATCCACCCGCTGCTGTTGCGGCTCCAAATCCGGCAGCAGCGGCAGCAGTGGCCGCTCCAAATCCAGCTTCAAACCGGCTGGCAAATCCACCAACGGCGCCATCTTCGTCCAATGCAATACCGCGAGTCTGCAACGACTGGATCGCGTTGACAATGGTCACCGGCTTGATAATCAGGTTCAAACCAGTCATTAATTTTTGGAAGGTGAATCCATGATCAACATGGTGAATGAACCACATTACATCAAAGACACCGGTGAGTGACAAGAGAAGAATGAATCTCTTGAGCTGCTCTGGCATTCCTTCCTGAGCATGTGCCCACCATCCAAACAGCATGATGGGCAGGTTGTAGAACGGATGATGCCCAAATGATGAAAGCAGCGCGATACCAACTTGGATGCTGAGCAGCTGGCCGAGATCTAGCCGGTTGCTAAACTGAACAAACGAGTCCATTGCTGTAAACGCGTAGAGGATGTTCAAGGCAGTCGTTAGAGAGAGAAAGCAGTCGTAGTCGTAGTCGCGATGCCGTGCCAAGCCGTGTAAGGACTGATGACGACGATGAAAGAAAGAAAGAAAGAAAGAAAAGAAAAAACAAAAGTTTGAATCTTCAAGAAAAAAGTAAGAAGAAAAAAATAAACTAGAGCGAGCTGATGTGATTAGAATAAATGCCTTCTTGCCAATGCACGCACCTTGGCATCAAACGCAGGACTCTTGATGGACGTGCCTGTGCTAAAGAAGGGATTCATTTGTGCCTTGACGTAGATGTCATGCACATCTGTAAAGAACAACCGGATACTCTCCTCAGTCCTCGCCGCGCTACTGCTGCTGCCTTCAGATGATGGCGCCGAATGGACGAGGAGCAGCCGAATGTTGCCTGGTGTTACGTACGCCGAAACAAGCTGGTCATTGAATCGATCAACTGCTCTCAGATAGGGCTGGCTGGATGCCCAGACAGCTTCGTCAACCACATCGAGTGCCGAATGAACGATAAACTGGCTCAGGTGTTTGCTTGGTCGAGATGATGACGAGGACTGTTGCTGTTGTTGCTGCTGCTGTTGTTGCTGGCTAATGGTTCCTGTAGCTGGGCTGACCGCTGCTGAAGTAGCAGACGCGTTCAGGATGAGCCCGAGTTCGGCTTCGTACAGTGGCCGATCGCCAGGGCCAACAATAACAAAGTAAAAGGTGCTCATTTTGGCTCGCAAACTGTAGGAAGGGAATACGAATGATAGCAACACATTTGGGAATGAAGCGTGAACAAACTTACAAAAAATATTGAAAGGAAAAAGGAAAAAGGAAAAGTATAATGGTATCTATCTAGTTGCGTCTATGCTTCTTACCACCGCCACCATTGCCGCTGCCATGCTGTTGCCGGCTTCCGCCACCATGATGCTTGCCGCCGTTTGGTTGGAACTTCTTTTTCTGAATACCACCATTCGGACCGCCGAACTTCTTGCTGCCATTTGCATTGCTGTTGTTGTTGTTGAACTTTTGATGCTTGCCGTACTTCATACCGCCTTTGCTACTACCCTTTGATAAGCCACCCTCAGCGTGCTGTTGGAATCTGTTTGGCAAGCTGGCAGCCTCCAGAATCTTTGAAACCTTTGACTGGCCTTTAACCTTCTTCTTCTTGCCCGTATCATACTCAGCGTCGTATGCTGACAGCCTCATTTCACGCTTACGCTGACGCTCCTCATCATCCATCTGGCCGATAATGTCGTCATGTTGCGCAGCATCGTTCAGAGCTGCAAACGAAGAAGTGGATGGCGTTTCAGTCCACTTGGCAATAGCATTGCCACCAAACTGAGAGATGACGCTGCGGTCCTTGTAACCCATGCTCTTCTTGAGCTCGTCGTTGGCTGCCTTTTCAGCTTCAGTCTTCTTGGGGAATCCGTTGACGCTGGATGCTGGCTGGCTGGGCTTGGTTGGCTCGACGACCCATTCAGACGTGGCAATGGGGAACCGCTTGGAAATGTATCCAGCTCTTGGTTGAGATGAGACATCGGCTTCGTCGCTGTCATCGGCTGTGGATGTTGGAGTGAATCTTTTGGCCATTTCGGCACCAATGCGAGATGAGGTGGCTGGTGACATTGTTGGCAGAGACTTGACACTTGCTGCTGCCTTGGATGGAGTTGACGACGTGGATGGAGTGGTAACGGATTCACCACCGTTCGACATTGGAGCAAGACCCTTGCGCTTCTTCTTGGCTTGCTTCCGGTCGATACTTGATGTGGCATCAACGGATCGAGCTGGCTTGTCAGTATCTTCCTCAACGGCTTCATCGGAGCGAACTCTCTTCTTGCCATTCGATGGGCTGGCCATATTGGTGGATTTGGTGGATTTGATGGATTTGATTGGCTCTGTATCATTATCACTATCACTGTCATCTGTATCATCTTCGTTGGCGTCCATCTGTGCAGTTGACTGTTTGACTGACTTTTGAGACTGCTCTCGCTGCTGCTGAGGCACTGATTTCAGTTGCTTAGGCTTATCAAGCTGATAGAAGAGAATGTATGCCTTCTGAGCAAGAACTGTCTTGAGACCAACTTGCTTAACAAAACTGTCATCCTTCTCGAGCCATTGTCCAGATGGTGCTTTAACATACGAATAATAATGACCAGAGCTCGATGTTGAACCAGCATGCACCAGCACTGCATACAACGAGTAAGTTAGTCTCTCTCCATTTGGATTAGCCAAGTCCTGTACAATACTCTGCTGATGCTGCTGTTGATGTTTCTTCATCTTCTTGTTAAACTTGGGATCTCCACTTTTGTTTGCCTGTCTAGCAGCAGCGTGGGCTTCAGCCATGTGCGGTGTCAAGTCCAAAGTTGGCTCAAATCTAACATGCTTCCCAATCTTAGTGCCCAGTGGTGTAAACCGCTTCAAATGCACCGTCAAGATTCTCGGAGCCTGATACACTGTAAACTGCTTCTCTGCATTAACCAGCTTGTTGCATCTCTCGCATTTGTACTTGTTGTCTTTAACCAAGAAATCCTTTTGAGTAAATGTCTCGAATCCACGCTCCACACTCTCTCCACGAGCCACATCCAGCGACAAGTCCAGTATCGGGTCAAAGGTGTTTGAGTTGTAACCGCAAACTGTGCAGTGGACTTGAGATTGCAAATAGCCTCCAAATATCTGATGAACCAGCGAGGTCTCTTTTATCCTGTTGTCGAGCTTTGGATCAAGTCCACGTAAGCAGCTGGTCTGCATCGCATCAATCACCATTCGGAGGAATTCGTGAGAGTCTTCCTGGCGGCCGGGACGTAGTCGTTTGGATAAGACTCGCAGATTGCGGAAGATGCTGCTTGGTGTAATTGTGCCAGTGCTGCTGCTGCTGCTGCCACTTCCAGATTTGAATGCCTTGACAACATGTGTTTCGAGTTCACACATCATGCAGAAATCGCGACTACGGCAGGAATGCGAGTGGGTTCTGCTCAGCAAATACTCACACAGTGGAGGAGTATAGGTCAAACACTGCAGGACAGCGTTCATGAAGCACGAATTGCCCAAGTTTTGAAGACCAGGGCCAGCATTGCGGATCGCAGTCCAGCCAGATGCCAGCTTGGACGGTGGATACAGGATGCGAGCAGGTCTACGGAATCCATTCTCGTCAACAAGAGCATCGCCAGTGGCCGCGATGACTGAGGTGGTGCCGTTCGCTAACACTGTACCTGCTGCTGCAGAGCCATTGGTGCCGTTGACTGGGGTGTATTTGTGACGCTGATCTTCCATCTTGCTATCGATTCGAATGGCTGGGCGAAACTCTACTCTGCGTTGCAGGGCTGGCAGTGTCTTCGCACCAGCTGCAGCGACTCCACCACCAGCCAATCTGGCATCTAGTTTGGACAGAGCGGCTACCATCGCAGGGCAAGGCGAGCGAGCGGAGGGGAGGGAGGTGGGAGGTGTTCTTTTTTTTCTTTCTTTCTTCGTTGAAAAGGAGTAGGGTGAGCACTCAGCAACGAAGATCAGCGTGCGCTTGTGTGTGCATGTGTGTGCAAGAATGAGCCCTTTTTAAATGGACCAGTTAATTAAAACGGCAGAAAGAAATAAGGCTGTTATTTCACTTGTATTATTTTATTTTTACTTCTCTCTCCTAATCCAGTTATATCATATCTTGCTAAAGGTCATTATAAGTGATTAAAATAAATGATAAAGGGTGTTTAAAAAGTCCAGATGATTGTTTGTTCAAGGTAGATGATGGGGAAAAGGATGATAGAGTAGGAGGAGTGAATGTAAAAGGGACGGGTGAGTGGGGCAGTGAGTGAGCGAGGCAGTGACTAATCAAGCAAGTACTCTGAGACCAAGGACAGATCTCATGTCATCCGTAAACCGCAGTGCATCCAGGAATGGCAGCATGTCCAAAAGAGCCTCATCATCGGGATCAGTGTTAATCCACGCGTGAATGGGGAGTGCATTCTCCGGGTTGGCAGCATAGGAGATGGGTGCATTGTCAATCAAGCACACTTGAGACAAATCAGGATTGACTACTCTGAGATCCTTCACGTAGCCGCCATTGCGCTGTATGCAGGACTCGCGGAAGAGTCTGCCAGAGATGAGAGTGTTTGTTGGATCCAATCTATCAACTACAGGATCAGCATATTCACGCATGGAGGCAGTGAAGATGACCACATTGTACCACTCGCTGACCTTTTTGAGGAAATAATCAACATGGGGACGCTTATACACATAGTACAAAACAATCAGCTGATCGACATTGACTTCGACTCGGAAGTGGTATTTGCGGCCTGGATTGATGCTGGTTGCATGGATTAATGTCTCATCCAAATCAAGAATCAGTGTCTTCTTCCGAGACAATGTGCCTCCTCCATTGCTGCCACCGCCCAGTCCAGGCTGTCTCGGAGTAGATGCCCGTGTAGGAGCACCAGATGGGATGCGCTGGTGAGTTCCCTTGCTGGGACCTCCACTGCCTGATCCAGATCGGAGAGACAGACTACTCCGCTGCGGCGTGGATTGTTGATGTTGCTGTTGTTGCTGCTGCTGCTGTTGTTGTTGACCATATTGATGAGATGCACTGCGTGTGTTATAAGATGATGGACCTTCATTTGAAGAGGTGGCTGCATCACTCTGTTCATCCTGAGTGAATGAGGTTGTGTTTTCACCACTGCTGTAGTCCAAGACTGAACTGGAACTGTCCATAACCATTGAAGTTCCAGATGCAGTTGCCGCAGCAGCCACCAGCCAAGGCGACATTTTGAGCAGCCAGCCCAGCAAAGGCAGTCCAATCATAAAGGCAATCAGTGATCGAAACAGTCTGAGGATCCAGGATACAATCGCCGCAACTGTGGCTGCCTCACGCGCACTCAGCTTGGCTCTAATGCCGCTGCTATCCACCAGATTGCCTGCTGTGCTGATTGTAGTGTTTGAGTGAATGTTGAGACTTGGAGGAGGAGGAGAAGAAGGAGATGAGGAGCTTATTGAAGGCATCCTCCGTTGAGTCAAAGCGGTGCGTGCGATCGGCATCTGTAGCAGTGTGGCTGCAGTGGTGGTGGCTGTTGCTGCTATTGTTACTGGTGCTGTTGTGGCTATTGTGGTTGCAGCTGGGGTTGTAGCTGTGGTTGTAGTTGTATCAGCTGCAGAAGAGCCCGAAGACCGATCGGTAGCAATTTGAGAAGCTTGAACAGCGGTTGAAGGAAGTGATGACGGCGGTGAAGGGTTCACGTGTAAGGGGTTGTTGGTGTTATTGCTGTTGTTGGAAGAGTGCGGACTCGTGCCGTGTTTGGACTTGCTGCTGCCCACGATGTGCTGTTGATAAACGGCTAAAGCGGACGGCGCTGTTGCGGTCTTTGCTGTTGTTGCTGCTGTTGTAGCCAGTCGTTGCTGACGAGGCTGTTTAGCTCTGGCCAACAGCTTTGCCGATGTATCATACCGGCTTTCCTCACTATCAACGCCTTCTCCCGCAGTGGCAGTGGCTGCAGTGTTGCTGTTACTACTATTGTTACTGTTGCCCATCAGGTGACCTTCTTGCTGGAGCTGGTGTTGCTTGTGTTGGTGCTGTTTACAGCTACTGTTGACTGTCGAGTTGGAAGTGTTTATATTAGTGACAAGAGTAGAAAGAGAAGAAGCGAGAAAACATGACTCTGCAGAGTGTTGTTGCTGTTGCTGTTGCTGCTGCTGTTGCCTCTGTGGTCCTGTTAATAGCTGCACAGGCAGCTGTGGTAGTACGACAGCTGTCGCCATACTGTATATATGCTCACTTGCTCAAAAGAAAGAAAGGAAGGTTTAGAGTGATGAGGTTGTGTGGTGTTGTGTGGTGTGGTGACAGCTCGCTTGCTCGAAACGAAGGTCAGCAGTTCTCTCCCCTCTTCGTGTGCTTTTAAAATTTCATTCCTGGGTTCGAGTTGGGCCACGCGATCTCCACATCGTTCGGTCACTCTCTCGCTCTTTCGCTCTCTGCCACGTTCAGCCTTACTTTTTTTTTTTTCGAACTTTACATCCCGAAACATCAGCCGATCTGAACGACACCAACGAGCGCGCTTCAGCAAACAAAGCAACTGCGTACTCGCCCCCCCCCCGCCTCCGCTTCACGGTCTCAACTCAACTCAACATCCGCTTACAACAGCAACAAACCACGCCACTTTTTCCTGCCAACCAATAAATGGTACTGAACGAGCTTGGACGGCGCATTTCAACAGCGCTGTCGACGTTTACCAGCTCATCAGATATTGATGAGAAGGCATTCGACGCTCTGCTGAAAGAGATTGTGACTGGATTGATTGAGGCAGATGTAAATGTTAGACTGGTGCATCAGCTGCGTCAAAATATCCGCAAATCAGTGGACTTTAGCAGCGAGGCCAACAGTGCCATTAGTGCGGATAAAAGACGCAAAATAGTTCAAAAGGCAGTTATGGATGAATTGGTTAGACTGGTGGATCCTGGTGTTGAGCCATATAAACCAGTCAAGAACAAGAGCAATGTAATCATGTTTGTTGGATTGCAAGGTGCAGGAAAGACGACATCCTGCGGTAAGCTCGCAGTAACATATGCGCGCAAGGGATGGAAGACCTGCTTGGTTTGTGCAGATACATACAGAGCAGGTGCATACGATCAATTGAGACAGAATGCAACAAAGGCTAAAATTCCGTATTATGGAAGTTTTACAGAGACAGATGCGGCCTTAATAGCCAAAGAAGGTGTGGACAAATTTAAACTGCAGAAGTTTGAGATTATCATTGTAGATACAAGTGGAAGACATAAGCAAGAAGATTCACTTTTTGAGGAAATGAGAGACATCTCCAACGCTGTAAACCCAGATCATGTTATATTTGTGATGGACGGAACCATTGGTCAGGCTGCAGAATTGCAAGCCAAGGCATTTAAAGAGAGTGTGGATGTCGGATCAGTTATTATTACCAAGATGGATGGACATGCCAAAGGTGGAGGTGCCATTAGTGCAGTTGCAGCCACAAAAAGCCCAATTATCTACATTGGAACAGGTGAACATATGCATGATTTTGAGAGATTCGCAGCTCAGCCTTTCATTAATAAGATGCTGGGATTGGGTGACATGGGCCAGCTGATGGAAAAGGTCTCGGATATGAAGCTAGATAACACCGACATGATGAAAAGAGTGGAGCAGGGCAAGTTCTCGCTCAGAGATTTCAGTGAGATGATCCAGCACATCATGGGACTGGGTCCACTCAGTAAGGTTGTTGGATTGATCCCTGGAATGTCAAACATCCTGCCTCCCGAAATGATGGGCGGTCAAGATGAAAACAGCTCGAATCAGCTCAAGAAGTTTGTCAATGTAATGGACAGCATGACGAATGCTGAGCTGGACTCTGATGGATCAGTCTTCATGAAAGAGCCATCCCGTCTCGCTCGCGTTTGTCGCGGAAGCGGAGTCCCTGAAGACGGTGTCAGAGGAATGCTCACAATGGCATCAGGCTATGGCAACATGGTAAAGAAGATGGGCGGTCCTAAGGGAATGATGTCCCAAATGAAGAACCCCGAGATGATGCGCCAGGCGAGAGCAATGGGTGCTGGTGGCGGCGCCGGTGGAATGCCTGACTTCAGCAACCCTGCCGCAATGGCTGGAATGCAGAATATGATGCAGCAAATGATGGGTGGCGGTGCCGGTAGAGGCGGAGGAATGGCCGGCATGCAACAAATGATGCAGCAGATGATGGGTGGAGCTGGAGGTGCTGCTGGAATGCAACAGATGATGCAGCAGATGATGGGCGGCGCTGGCGGAATGCAGAATATGATGAGTCAAATGGGCTCTCTCTTTGGCGGAATGCAAGGTGGCGGTGGCGGTGGTGGCAAACGCCGTTAATCTAATCACACACTCCCTCCTTTTTCACCTTATTATCAGCTTTTCAATGTATAATCATGCTTTCTATTGACATCACCACTTGAGTTGTCCGTGTCACTGACGCGGAAATTGGGCATAAACCCCAAATTCCGCCATTGGGTGACCTCCCCCAATTCCGCGTGTTTGTATTCCGTTAGATGATACGCGAGACCAAGTTGTCTCAGCTGTTATTGGACGCGCTAAAGCGAGGAGTGTGCTGACAGAACTGCCGACGGGGGGCTGGCTGAATCACAAACAGTCCGTCTCGCGGCCTTGCTCGATACACATATTCCAATTCCAACTTGTTTCAAACAAAAAAACACCTTCTTCTCGACATGCCAGGACGTGGCCCTCCAGGTGCCACTGCTACCTCGTCTTCTCCCTCAGATGCTGCGACTACGAGTGCGGCGCACTCGATGCATCCCCACAGCTGGGACCATGATGACTCACCTACTGCTGAAGGCGAGGCACTGCCCTCACGGTACACTGAACCACGCCGAAAGCACCACCTCGCACACACTCCACATCGATGGTCAATGCACCACAATGACTCGGATAAATATCCAGGTCCGCGCATGCCGTTGCCCGATCATGACGTCACGAGTCCATTCACAGCTGCTCCAACAGCCACGGCTGCAGCCACAGTAACACACGCAACATTTCCTCCGGTACACCAGTCACAATCAGCCACAACAACCGCAATTCCCGTGTCAAATAGTGACGATAGCAGCAGCAGTAACAGTGATACAGACTCAGATAACAACGACAACAACGACAACAACGACGACGGCAGTGACAACTCAAAGCCATCAAAGCTGAGTGTACTGGATAGACTCAAATCATTATATACTAACAAAGTGTTCCGCGGCACATTCAAGATGAGCGTGGCAATGCTGATTGGCGTGTTCTGCATGGTTTACGAGCCAATATCCTCCAAACTCGGCTCAATGCATTACATGATGGCGCTCATGCTCATCCTGTATCATCCAGCGCGCACCGTCGGCGCAATGTTCGAAGCTGCATTCATCTATCTCATTTTACAGCCGATCTTTTACGGCTACATCATCGTTGCCCACGTTCTCGTCTGCTTGGTCAACAGACGCGAAGCTGAGCTCCATGATTTCCCAGCAGCTGGCAGAGTATTATCAACATTCTTCTTTATTTTTGGAACAGTGCTGTGCTGTATAGTAAGAGTCAAGTTCCCCAAGTTGAACGTTGCAGTTATTATGGCGCTGATTCCAATGTCTGCGATATTCTTGATGGCAGCGGATTCGACAGTTCTATTTCCAGGAACAGTGTTTCAATCAAGTGTGTATCCGTTCTTGCTGGGATTGGGTATATCGCTAGTGGTGAATGTGGTAGTGTTCCCGGAAATGGCCAGTAGAACATTGACCGATACATTCGAGGCTTCAATCAAGAGCATTGAGGAATGTTTGGATGATTTGGCATCTCATTTCATCTTGGAGCGTAACTTTGAACAGAAGGATAAATCTCAGAAACAACAGCAACAGCAACAGCAACAACAGAGTGACAATAGTGGCCAGTCAAGTCCAGTGGTTGTTGATGATGATGGTCATGGTGATGGTGAACATCTTAACAAGCACCCTGATGGTGAAGACCCACCAAAAGTGACTGAGGCGACTAAAGCGAGTGTCGAGCAGCCGTCCAACCCGGAGGCATCACTGGCCAAGATGAAGGCTGCATTGGCTGCTCTCGGAGTTGCTGTTCGTGCCGCCAAAGCCGAGCCATCAATTAGTCGGTACTCACCCAAAGATTATGGCCAGATCCATCAGATGCTTGAGAAGATGTCTAGTCGTCTCATTTGTATGTACCAGAGTGTCGAGGCTGAGACTCGTTTGCTTGGTGAGAAACATGCTGCGGCCATTGCTCGCGGTGAGCAGATTATTCCAACAGTCACTCCGCCAAGCATGTCGAGACGAGCATCGCTTGTTGACATTGCAGTGTCTCACTTTGACAGCGATCCTGTAGAAACCAGCCGAACAAGCAGCGCTGGACATCCGTTGCAGGAGTCTTCATTTCCACCGTGGCTGACCAGTACTGGATTTGGCGATATCGGTGGACAACCAGCTGCGACAGATAATGTGCCTTTTGGTGGATTTAGCTTAAGTTCTGGCATTCCAGTTGGGCCGACTACATCCTCGCCACATATTGCCAGCCCTTTGTTGTCTCCGCGCGTAGCTGCAGCAGTGTCTACTCCAATGTCTCGACCAAGCTCGGTATATGGTGATGTGCAGGAAATCAAGGCAGATGGCCGTCGTCGCTCGCTGACTGTTGAGGAGCTGTATCTCATCGGCCAAGTGCTGCGTACAACTACAACGCCGCTGTTTGAGGTGATTGATGCGTGCAAAGCTGCATTGAAGCTGGTGCGCATGTCGCTCAAAGAAGACGGTGAGCTTTACTCGTACATTCGAAGTGTGCTCAAACGACCTGTTCAGCGTGCGGCATCATACCTGCCTCGACATCAGCCACCACAGCCTCCTCCACCACCTCCCCCACAACCACTGTCACAGCATTACCAGCCGGCATCTTCACATTCTGCCGGCAGTGGCGGTAGTGGTGGTAGTGGTGAGGGAATTGAGATGCCAACGCTTGCTGAGTCTGTGAGTATGCAGCGTCGAAGTCGTCTCTTTGCTCAGGCTCATCACGATGTGCCTCTGCGTGCAGTCGAGTCGTCTCCACTGATTCGACCCGGCTACTCATCTCCTGCTGTCCCGGCTGTCCATTTCGCTGACGAGACTGCTTCTCCTCACCACACAACCACAGCGGCAACACAGGCTCAGTTTGAATCAACAGCCTCTCCAAGCCAGATTCTGCGTCAGCGCCAGCGTCCTCCTCTTCACTTGTCGTTCCATCATGATCAGAATAATCGACTCTCACAATATCAGCCACAGTCCGAGTTCCCAGTTGCCCATCTTCGTGATCAATTTGCAACGGCCCAATCAGCTCCACACACTCCACCGACGCCACACAACGACGACTTCTTTAGCCCACAGAGTCTGGCTGACTATGTGAGGTCTCGATTGGGCAGTGGTCAGCATCAACAAGTTCAGCCAACCACTGTGCACCGGCGGCAACATCAGCGTCGTCCTCGCCGTAATACTGCTGCTGCAGAGCGCGGAGACGTGTTTTATGGAACCAACGATGGAAATGACAATGAAGTGGTCAATATTGAGAGTGATTATTCAACTGATTCTCGTCAATCTCACTCACGCCGTGCCTTGCACCATCGACATGGCTCTACACAATACGATGCACTTCCACATTTAGCACATTCCGAACCATTGACTTCCACAGAGTCTGCTCCAACTGTAGTACCAACTACAGTATCAGCAGCAGCAGTGCCTCGTCGCAGAGCCAAATACAGACGCTCAAAAGTGCCAGCCAAGATTGACATCAGCCGAGTGTTTTCGTTCCGCGGTTACAAGCTGCACACTGGTCAACAGATCCGTCAACAGCTAGTCGATGCTACGGAGCGATTCGAGAATACTCAATCCTTTGTAATGCGTCGAGTTGTATCTCAGTTCTCATATGTTTGGAAAGCTGCTTCAAACACTACTGCCACCACTCCTGCTGCTGCTGCTGCTCCATTATCAGCCTCAATGCATACTCATTCAACGCTAACAGCTCGGCATGTTCATGCCAATTACGAGACTGCAGACACGGCGGTTGCAACAGCTGCAGATGCGAGTGGCTATGGTACGTATGCAACTACGACTGATCAGGTTGGCCGAGATGTGATTTATCTAGTTTGCTCATTTGCTGCATCCACTCGACTGTTGGCTGGCGAAGTTGATCGTATTTTACAATTTGAACAAGAGTTGGTATCAAAGAGACATGAAACTGAAAGAATGTGGTGGCCTGTAATGAGATGGAAGAAGTGGCTTGGAATGAAAGTGAGTGGAACAATGGAGTACACTGAGCCAATCAAAGATCCATTGAATAAGAAGCGCGGCAATCAGGCAGATGGACGTGCTGAGAATTATAAAGATGATGATGACGACGATGATGATAGATTTGATCCAGAGCAGTATGAATATCGTGAGTTTAGTTACACAGCTGCAAAGAGTGGAGCAGATGGACGTCGCACACGTGATGAACAACAGCAGCAACAGCAACAACAACAACAGCAGCAGCAGCAGTATCAATCACAGGAGCCATCAACGGCTATGGCAACAAGTGTTGAACAACGGCCACAGCGTCAATCAAGTGACACCGCCAATCTCATTCAACGTGGCTCATCTCAGCAACAGCAACAGCAACAGCAACAGCAACAAAGTACAGAGTCGGTTGATGATACAACTGTAGTCAAAGATGCAGTGGATGTTGAAAAGAAGCCAGTATCAATGTGGTCACGCATTGAGCAAGTTTGGTCGTACATTCGAATGCCTTATGACTGGCTCATTGCCAAACTGACGAGTGGCGCCTGGATTATGCTAAGCGCATTTGGCACCTCATTGTCACAGTACACCATCAAGTACGCTCTCGCACTAGCAATTCCCTCCGTTCTCTGCATGCTGGATGTTACTCGAAATTGGTTCCTCATCCAACATTCAGCGATTAGTTGCATCGCCACAATTGCACTCATCTTCATGCAGAACGTCGGCTCCACTCTCACAGTCTGCAAACGCCGTATTGGTGCCAACTTTATAGCCATCATTTACGCAATGATTGTGCTGAGGATCAGCTGCCATTCCGTGGCTGGCATTGGCGCACTGTCGATGATTGGATCAATTCCATTCTTGTATTTGATTGCATCTGGCAGCAAGTATGCGTACATTACTCCAACTTGTATAGTGGGATATTTTGCAGTTGTGTTCAAGGATATCCAAATGGTGCGTGGCGGCCAGTGCAATATGGACACTGCAATCTCGCGCGGTGGCAATGTCATCGCTGGCATCGTTTTGGTTGTAATCATTGATTCGTTGCTGTGGCCTAACTTTGCTCACGTTCGATTGGTTCCTGTGCTGGCCAGTATATTTGACTGGTCTTCATTTGTTGTTACTCGATTGCACATGCGGTTTTACGAGCGCCATGGCTCCGATGATGACCGCACTCTCTTTATGGAAATCGACCGTGGCTTGCGTGAAATGCGTGGCTTAATCGATCGCTCCAACGCTCTTGTGGTTGATGCAGTTAACGAACCACAAGATGAATCCAAGCGCATTCCGGTATCAACAGTGCAGGGTATGACCAAAGCTTTTGAAATCATGTGCAGTTGGTTTGACCTGGCAAATACATCCATCACCGAAGCCATTGCTGAACGCTCACCCAATTACATTCTGCGCGTCAAGTACGCCTCTGTCGCTCGCAAGAATCTGAGTGCAGCAACTTATGTGTTTAACCACTTGCTGGCAAACACTCTTAGAACACGCGACCCACTGCCGCCGTATTTACCCAACCGACACGCAGCCCGTGACGAGTTGATGCAGGCTGTTGATGAAGCACTGGCGTTGTATCCAATGGTCATCAATACGCCTTCAGTCGGTATCAGTGGGAATGGTGGTGGCGGTGGTGGCGGCGGCGGTGCAATGGCAACGTTTGTGTCGGTTATCACAACTGCTGCCGCACAAGCTGCATCCAATGGCTCCAACTGGGAAGAATGCGATACAAATCCGTTCCGAGATGTGTTTGCATTTACAGCGTCAGGCGCAATGTGGCGGGTGATTGAGGAGCAGGATCGGCTGCTGGAGCTCGTCAGATCAATTGTGGGGTCAATTGAATACGATGTCAATGAGAAGATCCGTATCCTGATGGACAATGCCGGCATTGACGATCCTCACCAGAACTGCGCATCTCACCGCAATTCTGTTCAAAAGAGTTAACTTTATACTTATTTTAAACATTTTACATTTATATGCATAGTGCTAGTGCTAGTATCAAATGGTGATGTGTACACACACATACACACACAAGCACGCACGAACGAGGCTTCGCCTTTTCCTTTCCTTTCCTTTCTCTTCTTTTTTTTTTTCCTTTTGGCTTAGTTTGTCGATGAGAAAATAGTGAGTGTCAACTTCTGCTGCACAAAACCCGTGGGATGGACGCTGCTTTCTGTTTCTGTTTTTTGAAGAGTATTTCTCAGGGGTGGGCTGTTTTTTTTTCTCGTTATATTGTATTTCTACTCCACTCTCTACACTCCTACCTTCCTACCTAATCGTTTTCCAGGGGGTGAAGTGGTAAATGCATTTTGATGAATGGATAGATGGATGGAGAAAGAAAGAAAAAAACAAAACTACATGCAAACATGCAATGTTGACCCTGAAGCAACAACAGCAGTAACAGAAGACATGTATTGATCTGCTGCGTCTGTCTGGCATCATTGATGTTGTTGTTGAGTTATTTGCAGCATCTCCCTTGGTTGAGCAAGCCCACTCGTGTCGTGTTTCTCTCACGTTCAAAGATCGACGCCAAATCTCCCATGATCAGACACACACATACCAGCCTACTCCTACTCCTTCTTTCTCTCATCCATCTATCACTGGTGTTGTTGTTTTTGTTGTTTTCTGTTGTTTCTTTGTAGTCCAGCGAGACTCAATCACCCCCTTCGTCGACTACACACAAATAAGTATATGTAAACAAAGCACGCTTGCTCTCTTTCCGCCCTTCCTTCCAACTCCACCATCTCAGTTTTTCTATCAATCGCTCCATCGCTCTCGTCTTTCTCTCCACACAAACTATCGACATTTTCTTTACGTCCATCACCTCCAACTCGCGCCTCTTCATTTTTTCTTTTAATCCGTCTCCCTCCACACACATACGATTCCCCTCCAAACCTTGTTAACTAACTTTACAACCATTACCAACAAATGAAGTTCTCGCTTACTTTGACTCTTCTGGCTCTGGCTGGTCTCCAGCTTGCCGCTGCCCGCCCAATCGTTGAGAACGATGCTTCTCCAGCTGCCGATGCCGCTGACACCGCGTCGACCGATACTAAGGCTGCTGATGTTGAGACTACTGCTGCTCCAGCTGAGGGTACTAAAGAACCAGCCGCTGCCGCTGGTGGTGCTCCTGCTTTGCCAGTTATTGCTCTTCTCAGTGGACTCACCAAACCAGTTACCCCATTCGTTGAGGGCAAAGATCAGCTTCCATTCTTCAACGGCATGCAAGCACACTGTCAAGACAAGGATGGTGAGGTTAGAGGTGTCAAGGTTCCAGGGCTTACTGACAAGCTCAAGGTTGGTAGTGTTGGACTTCCTGCTATTCCATTCCCGAAGTTAGAAGGTCTACCAGTCCCAATCCCCGGCTTCCCACAGGGTGTTGTGCCGCTGCCAGTTTGCAAGACTCTCGCATTGCCTGGTTCTACGGACAAGCCACTCAAGTTGCCAGTCAAGCGTGATGTTGGCATGGAGGATGCTCCAGTGGTTGCCGTCGATTCAGTTCCAACCGCCCCTCAGGTCGACCCGATCCCACCAATGAACCCGCAGATTGCTGTTGACCCAGTGCCACAGGTTATTCCGCCAGTTGCTGATGCCACCTACAACGCTGGTACAGCTCCAGCCCCATCTTATGCCCCGGCTCCAGCTCCATCTTACGCGCCAGCACCAGCACCATCCTATGCACCAGCACCGGCCCCATCTTATGCTCCAGTGCCAGCTCCGGCTCAGACTCCATGTGCTTCAACTGGTGGTCCAGGGCCAGTGCCTGCTCCAGTTCCGGCTGTACCAGTTGCACCAGCTCCAGCCCCAGCCGTGCCAGTTGCACCAGTCGCCCCAACTGTGCCAGGTAACGCTATGATTCCAGGCTATGGCCAGGTTGCTCCAGCTCCATCCTATGCTCCAGTTCCGGTCCCAGGTGCTGCTCCATCATACGTTGCTGCCCCAGCGCCAGGTCCAGCTCCATCCTATGCACCTGCCCCTGCTCCATCGTATGCTCCAGTGCCAGCCCCTGCTCCGGCACCAGCGCCAGCGCCATCTTATGCTGCTGCTCCAGTTCCATCATATGCCCCAGTTCCGGCTCCAGCTCCAATGCCGGCACCAGTCCCAGCTCCAGCTCCATCGTACGCACCAGCCCCATCTTATGTTGCTGCCCCTGCTCCAATGCCAGCGCCGGCTCCAGCTCCTGCACCGTCCTACGCTCCAGCTCCAGCTCCATCTTACGCGCCTGCACCAGCTCCATCCTATGCCCCAGTGCCTATCCCAGCGCCAGCTCCATCGTATGTTGCACCAGGCCCAGCACCGTCTTATGCACCAGCCCCGTCTTATGCTCCAGCGCCTGCACCAGTTACTGTCACTCAGGTTGTCCCGACCACCATCTACCAGACTGTCCCAGTTTACCTTACCGTCACGCAGCCAGCTCCAGCCCCGGTCACCGTCACTCAGCCAGCACCGGCTCCAGTTACCGTTACCCAGCCGGCTCCAGCTCCAGTCACTGAGACCGTTGTTGTAACTCAAACCCCAGTGCCGGTTACCGTGACCGTTCCAGCTCCGGCTCCAAGCTACGTCCCAGGTGGTCCAGCTTCTACTCCATGCGCCGGCGGCTCTGGCCCAGCTCCATCTTATGCACCAGTGCCTGTTGCTCCAGTCGCTCCAGTTCCATCATATGCGCCAGCTCCTGCACCAGTCCCAGCTCCGGCACCAGCTACTCCATGCGCCAATGGCTCTGGCCCTGCCCCATCTTACGCTCCTGCACCAGCTCCATCTTACGCTCCTGCACCAGCCCCTGTTCCGGCTCCAGCTCCAATGCCCGCCCCGGCTCCATCGTACGCCCCAGCTCCGGCACCATCTTATGCCCCAGCTCCGGCACCATCGTACGCTCCGGCTCCAGTTCCAATGCCAGCACCGGTCCCAGAGTCGCCAGCTCCAACCCCAGTGCCAGCTCCGGCACCAGCCCCTGTTCCGGCTCCAGCTACTCCATGCCTCTCGCTCACTGCTCCATCCTACATCGCCGTTTAAGTCATGTTTCTTTCCCTTATCTCTAAGCATCTCGCGTTCTTCCGTTATGATATTTCAAACTTATTCATCTCAAACGAGCAAATCGAACAGTTAGAGTTTTTTGTTTTACTGACCCGTGCCCTGGTTGACTTCCTCACTGTACAGAGAGCATGCGAGGTGAACCCTTGTATCAGCGAGTGGTGGCTCAATGAAAACGGGAACTGTCTGTGTACCTGCCGCCCTGTTCGCACTTCCATTTTTTTTTTTTGCTTCACCTTCGCTTTTTTTCTCTCTTTTTACCAACAACTTTGCATAAGCCACCAAGCTCGCCTTTTCAGCATTCTCTACTGTTTGCTCTGTGGTAGAAGCCCTTCGTCTTCCTCGAGGCAACAGCAACAACAGCAATAACAGCGACAACAGCAACACCAGAAATACCGAGAGCCAAGCCTAACTTCTCGCCATTCCCATCACCCAGCGTTCCTTCAGAGACACCCGGATCATCTTCCTTTTCTTCACGACCACAGCAGCAACAGCAGCAGCAACAGCAGCAACCTGTGCATTTGCCAACACCATCTTCGTCAGCCCGTTCCTCAGGAACTGCGTCTTTTGTAGGAGGCTCTGTGCCAAACCCCGCTCTTCAACGACTGCAACAGCGACAGCGACAGCAGTAATATCCTCAACAACGACGGCAACGACAGCGTACTATGCATCAGTACCAGGCACAGCTCACTCAATCGCCTTCACTGGCCACAGCGCAGTTGCCTGCACGAAGCAACTCCAATAACGGCGGCAGTAGCAGCGACGACGACGACGACCTCATGTTCGTGTCTGCAGCGCCAAGCAGCAACAGTCATCACCCTCTCCATAATGCGTACGGCGGCGTGGCTACTGTTCCTACTGCCGCCTATACTGGATACGGCGCGCACGCACACTACCACCCAGCTCAACAACAACCAGCAGCTCACTCACAACCTCCAGCTACAACAGCAACTCCGAAAGCAAACTCTTCTAATACACATACTCAGCCAACTAGCGCGAAACCAAGCCAAACTGCCATTGGTCGCAGCGATTCGCCTCGCCCGCTTTCTGGCTCAAAGCAGCTCGATGCCATTCTCTTGGCGGATAGGCAAGGCGCGTATGACGTTGGCGCACCACAGGTAGCTGCAGCAGTGGCTACAACGACAGCAGCATCAGCGGCAGAAGCAGCAGGTGGAATGGTCATGAATGCAGTAGATACACAATTGATTCAGGCAGACGAAGCAATGCTGATGACACATATGGAGGGCATGAGCCTTGTTGACCCTTCCCTTCTTGCAATGGATGCCAGTGGACAGATGGTCATGCTTGGTGAAGATGGACAGTACATTCAGCTACCAAATGACTACAACATTGCTGACTTTTACTCAGCCGAGGCAATGTCGACCTTGTACTCTGATTCTGCAACTCTGGTTGATGCTGCCACGGGAGCGGCAGCTGGTTCCACTACGGGAGCGGCAGCAGCAGCAGCAGCAGCGACAACATCTCACAGCGACATTGACGAGGATGATGGCGACGAGACTGATGAAGAGACATTGATGCGGCTGGCAATGATGGCCGGTGAAAAGTATGTTCCGCGTAAGAAGAAGTCAAAGAAGCATCGTCGCAAGGACACTTCCTCTCGCACTGACCCAAGGATGATAAGCTGGGATGAGGATACTCTACAGGCTGCAGCTGCTGCAGCTGGTACAGACGTCGAAACACTGCTAAGACAGCACATGGATGCCTGGGATGGACAGTCGTCGCACAGTGCAGATGGCAGCGAAGGCCGCTCTAGACCAACATCAGCACTCAATCAGGCCATGCTTGCACTGACTGGTGGCCAGGATCGATACACTCGCGTTGAGTCCGGTCTTCTTCACTTGAGTCCAGAGCAGAGACAGCAGGCACTTTCATCGGCATCTGACATCTCTGAGCTGGTCAAAGCGGAAATCATGGGCAAACTTGCTGCATCTGATTTGCCGCTTGACACTGTTTTCCCTGCCGATGTTGAGGCTGCTCCTGCCAAGAAGGCCAGCAAGCGCACTCATGCTGTCAAAGAATATGCTTCATCCGAGGAAGCATTTGTTGCCAAACTGAAGGATGCTCGGAAATACTACTATGAGGCATTCAAAGAGTCTGGACTATTTAGCGATGTTGAGATTCGCAAGATCTTCATCAACCTGCCAGAGCTTATTGAATTCCACGAGCAGTTTGTTGTAGACATCAAGGCGGCCGTTGAACACGAGCTCAAGATTGAAGACTCACTGGCCAACAATGGATGGGATGATTCGGATTCGGACTCAGAGGGCATTGATCTCAAGAAGAAGGTGGATGAGGATCTTGGCATGCTATTTGAACGCCATTTCCCAAGACTTCAGCAGCTTTACACCAAGTACATTACTGAGTATGACCCGGACATCAGATTGATTATTCTGGATTCATCTCATTCGCAAGCTGAGCAGCGCATCAAATTTGCTAATGAATGCGAAATGGTTAGTGCGAGAGAAACGAACAGAGCAATTACACGCGATGCTTATTTGGCAGAACCATTCCAGCGCACAATGCGATACAAGCTGCTAACTGAATCACTGATCAAAGCCACTCCAAAAGATCACTCTCAGTATGAGTCTGCGAAAAAGGCATTGGCATTAACTGTCGACTTGGCTGAGAACGTCAACAAACAGCGTGGAAAGACTGTGGCACTGTTGGCTGCGTTCAAACTCGGTGAGGGCAAGACATCAATCGACGCGGAAATTGCGAGTCACAAGAAGGCTGGCACTGAGAATGGAATCTCAGGCACAATTGGCCGATTCTTTGGCATCGGCAAGTCCAAGGAACGTGAGGCAGCGACTGGCAAGAAGAAGATTGTCCAGGGCATCAAAATTAGCGAGCCCAAGCTACAGTCTCATGCTAATGCTGATCTTGAAGCTACAAGCGTGCCAATCAGCGAAGCCGCAGCCATGCTGGCCCAGAGGCGTGTTGCAGCTACCTCCACCGCTTCGGCATCCACTCTCTCGCTGTCGTCATCCAAGGCTGGCATCAATTCATCAGTGTCATATGCCTCCGGCACACCACCGGCATCAGCGGCAAGCGGTTCGTTTGCAGCAGCATCCTCTCCATCAGCATCAATGATTTCGGCTTCGATCGATGATGAGCTTGGTCGAGCATCCATGAACCTGCCTCCGGTTGTGCGTGAGTTCCTCGTTGTACAGCACAATGTGATGCAGTTATTCCAGCAGCAGCACAAATGGCGCAGTCATGTCATTAGTAGTGTAGCCAAGCAGCTTGATTTGTCCAAGTCTTTGGGTGCGATTGTTGATATTGATTTCCATTCGCCAGATGATACAAATCCAATGGGCCGCATGTTTATAGATGAGGCTAAAATGCTGAAGGAATGGATTGAGCAGCTGAGACATCGCGCAATCGACAACCGCAAGATTATTGAAGGAATACTGGCTGATTCTGACGACAATGTATTCAAGGCAGTGATGGAGCTGATTGTTATTCTCAACAGAGTCAAAACTGCGATCATTGCACTGCCCAAACTGGAGCGTGCCCACATGACTTATCTGGAGATGCAGGCTCGTGGTGAGCGTGATACGAATATCAGCATTAAGAATCATTCCAAGAACTACCTGTCGCTTGTCGAAGTGCTCGAGTCTGACATTCCGCCTCTTATTCAGTATTGCGTGCAAGCCATTGATGTCATTATGGCCAAGATGGTGGAATTGCAATGTCAAGTTCACCAAACCCTGTCATACTTTACTGCAGAGCTTGTCGTCATGATCACTTCCCTGCCAGCGCACATCGAGTCGCCACCTGCACGGCCGAAACCCGATGGCACTCCAGCCGACCCGTTCATTGCCGAGTACAAGTGGCGCGACAGTAGAGAAGGACGTGCGTTTGCCCAGTATGGCACCTCCATCAACCTGGCTCACATCAACACTATCCCAGTAAGACTGCCACTCTCTGACATGCAGATGGCTGCCAAGAGAGCCAAAGAATCGGTTGCTCAACAGGCCATGCAAATCAATCGCCCAGCACCAGACATCAGACCCACGTTGCCACTGCATGTCCTTCAGAAGATTCAGCAAATTGCGCCGCCTGGATATCGTCCTGCCGCGTTGTCTGGCCAGCATCCTCTCATCCTGTCGCCAAACATGATTCGCCCAGCAGCCTTTGCCGGCGGTCCTGCCCCTGCCAATGGTCGGCCAATCTTGATCCCCATTCGCGGTCCTGGCGGTCCTGGCTTCCCAGGAGGTTTCCTGCCTCCAAATAGCCAGCACATGCGTCCACTTGTTCTGCCCCAAGGTATGATCCAGCAGCAGCGTCCAATGATGCAATTCGTTCCGGTTTCTCATGCCACTGGCACGCCTCTACAGCGACCATTGTCTCAGCAATTCTTGCAGCCGCAGAGCTCCGTTTCTGAAGCGCCATACTCGCCTGTCCTTGGCCCATCCGACTCTTTATCCTCCAACCAGCAGCGAGTCAGTGGCGCATCATTGATGTCAGGCGGCTCGCATGGTTCAAACAGCGCTGGCAATGGCGGTGGTTCAACAACTCCAACAACGCCAGGCTTTGGCTACATCCCTGAACCAGGCTCTGCCCCCAATAGCAGACCGTTGCCACCGTTGCCGTCGCAGAACTCGCAGCATGACTCTGGCTATGGAACCACTGACAGCCCTCCTGTCTCGAGCACCACATTGCCTCCACCAATTCCAGCCGAGCCTTTACCGCCACCGCCTCCGCTTTCTACGCATCCGACATCTCGGCCACCTGCTCTCCCACCGGCACCGCTATCAACATCCCCTCGTTTGTCATATCAGAATCTTCCAGGTGCTGTTAGTAATCCGGGCAGCACACACTCACCGCAATCGCCATACACTCCACTCTCTGCACAGCCGCACCTTCAGCCACAGCTGCACAATGCCCACGGATTCCGTCCCCTTGTCGCAGCGAATCCTCATCAATCCATGGTGTTTGCGCCTCAGCAGCAGCCCGTGCTTCCTGGCTACATTCCCATCAACCCCAGCTTCACCGGACGCCCTGTCATCATTGCGCGTCCTCCGGGTCCTGGCGGCTTGCAGCCCACGCAATTTGTGCAGCTTCCCGGCGGTGTGCAATTGCCTGGAAATCGCATTTCAGTGTATCCTGGTGGTCAAGTTCAGCAACCACACTTTATCAGACCTCCACCTCCATACCAACAACCATACGATCCATCAAGGGTATCGTTCTATGGCGCTGCACATCCTCCACATCCACATCAACAGCAACAGCACCTACAGCAACAACACCAGCATCATCAGCAGCAACAGCAACAAGTGCCTCCCGTCCCACCTCCACCATCGCAGCCCCATTGAGTTGATTTTAATACTTTACCGCTTCCTTTTTCGCTTACTTACTTGCTTTTTTAATTCTTATTCACATCGATATCCTTTTTTAATTACTTTTGCGAACATCAAGCTGTTACTATTTGAAACTCGCTATGATTTTTTGTTTAAAAAAAAAGATGAACGAACCTTTTATAGTTAGTATACAAACGTTACAGATGTTACATATGTTACAGATATACTTGCTAGAGTTACACTTGCTAATATTGTTGTTGTTATTGTTGTTGTTGTTGTTGTTGTCCTTTTGCATTTCCATTTTAATGCTCGATCCAAGTCCAGCCCCATTCGTTTGGATCGTTGGTGTTCTTGCGTACCAGCTCGCGCGTTCCCCAATAGTGCTTGTTCGTCTTGAGTGTAATGATATTAGCCACATCGGTTCCATACTCAATGACACGCATGCGCACATAATCATTCTCCGGCAATGTCTTGATCACTTCGAGAAGCGCATCCAACCCCGGTGTCTCAACACCATTAACATGCGTGACGTAGTTGCCAGGGCCAGGTCCATGGATATCAGCAGGGCTGCCCCAAAAGTTGAACGACACATACAGCTGGCATGGCACCTGCTCAGTCTGCTGCAGCAAAGCGCGATACGGAGCCTGGAAGCACGCGCCGGCCCAGAACACGTAGCGATTGCATTCATTCTCGGCAGCAGCCACTGTTGAAACCACGAGGTTTAGTTCCTTGCCGTCGCGCAGCACCTTCATGTCAAGGGTCTTGCGCTCAAACTGAACATCGAGATCGCGGAACGAGACTGGCATCTGACCGTTGATTTCGAGAACAACGTCGAGCGGACGCAGCAGTTTAGAGTTGGGAGACAGTGCATCAACGCGCTTGACGAGCATGGCCCACGGACGCTGTGGCGAGCGGTCTTCGAGCTTCTTCTGCCAGGCATCCGACAAACCCATTTGCTGGACCATAACCACTGGCATGAAGCGGAACTCGGCACACAGCGAGCGATGCACAAGATCAACTCTGTCAAGAGAAGGAGCAGAGATGAACTGATCGAGAACATGGCGGATGGCGTGAACGTCGATGCCCAAGTAGCGAGTGCTGCGGTGGCCGTCGCCGCTGCGGTCACTGCTGTGCTGGATCCACAGTCCAGCAACCTTGTTGTCAGAATCAACGAGCACACCAGAGAAGGAAACCATGCCGGTTGGGGACTTGAGGTCGGCGGTCTCGAGGTTGATGGGCCGAGAGCGCGGTGGAGTGTGAGGCTCCATGCTGCACGGTTCAATCTCGTTGATAACAGACTCGTGAGATGTGATGCGCTCATTCGAGCTGAATCCAACCAGTGTGACAGGCATGTCTTCCTCGAGCGGCTTGTCACTGAACTGAGCTTCCGTGACCTCAGTCTCGCCGAGCAGAGATGGGTCGTACTGCAGGAGCGTGTACGAGTGATGCGGGTGAGTATAGACGACACGGCCGCGGACTTGGATCTTCTCAGCAAAAGTCAGCGTAACATCAGACAAATCAAACGGAACGGCGCTGCGCTGGACAATGAGCAGACCCTTCTTGGCGTCAATGACGAGACCAGTACCGCGGGAGTGAAGCAGAATGCGGCCGTTAACAGAATGCGGTGCGTAGTTCTCGACATACACAAGCGATGGTGTGAGAGTGACCACAGCAGAATTGGCCTTGCGGTTGATGACCAGCGCAACAGTCTTGGGCTTCGGGTGCTCGGCTGGCGGTGGTGGCGGTACAGCCTTCTTCTCCCAATCACCAGTGGTGTCATTGCGCACAAACATCATGGTTTCGTACCAGTGGCGGTCCAGGTTGGCAAAGAATGGACGACGGTCGCCTTGGCGAGAAATGTTGCGAGCCATCAAAGCGAGTGGTGCGCCATCTGGAATCGTCTTCATGACACTGAGCAGCTCAGACAGGTTGGGAGTGTCCTTGCCATTGACACTCAGAATCAGTGCGCCGTTGTCAACACCAGAGACGCCAAATGGACCCCAGCCATCGGCAATAAACACACCTTCAGCCGGGTGGTCATAATAACGAGCAAGCTGATACGACAAGTCATGGATAACACAGCCAGAAATGTATAGGAAACGATCTGGAGTGACACTGTGCAAGTCTTGAACAGTGGCATGGAACGTGCGCAGCTCACCACCGTGCGCGATGCAAAACTCGAGAGTCTTGCCAACGTTGCTGTCCAGGATGTCATCAACAACAACAAAGTTGGTGACAATCTTGCGATTGATGGAAATTAGAATGTCACCGTGTTCGACCATACCGGCGGCAGGACCCTTGGGCAGAACAGTGACAGCTTGGAGCATGCCTTTGCCCTTGGGGAACTGCGCGCGCACATCGGACTCGACACGGGCTGGCAAGCCAGTGCGGCGCAGAACATCGTAAGCCTCGTATGTCCACTGGAGTTGGATGGTGCCGCGCGGAACTTGCTTGCCGTGGCGAATGTACTCGAGTGCGCGCAGTACACGATGGAGAGGTAAGAAGAAGTTGGTGGCGGCATCAGTGCGGCCAGCAGCGTGCAGACCAACAGCACGGCCATAAATGTCCAGGACGGGCGAGCCGCTCGAGCCAGAACTAAGCGATGCAGCAGCCTGGAAGTAGAAGGTGTTAAAGTCAGAGTAGGCCATGGCACCGCATGATGGAGCATTACGGTCAGTGCGCGAGATGTGGCCAGAGAGAATGGAGATGTCTTCACCGGCATCGTTACCAATGATCTTGACTTCAGTGCCGATTTTGGCGCCAGCCGGATACAGCGGGATGGTGGCTGGACGGATGTAACGCAGCTTCTTGGGATCGTACTTGAGGAATCCAAAGTCATGGACTGGATCGCGATACACGGCAATCACATCAACCGTCTCGTGATTCGGGAAGACAGCCTCGCCCAAGAACGGACCAGCGCCAACGACGTGGCGGTTAGTGAGAATCAAGCCTTGCTCAGCATCCACAATGAAGCCAGTGGCCTTGAACGCGCCATACTTGTTGGTGTCAAACGCGCGTGGACGGCTGCCCTTGATACAGACAATGGCAGACACGGCAACCTCGATGGTTTTGGCCCAGCGCAAGTTATCCATCTCGGCAGTCTCCAGCATGTCAACAACAGACGAGCGACGGCTCACTTCGGCAGTGTGCAAGTCGTACTTGGATGGAACCTTGGCTGTCAAACCTGGACGGCCGACGGCCGATGGATCCAGCGTGGCAGCAGCGGCAGCACTTGGAGCAGGCGGAGGGCCAAGACCGTGATTAGAGCCGCTACCAGCAGCCGCTGCAGAGCTGCCACTGCCAATGATCAGGAAGTCGTCGTCCTCTTCGTCTTCGTCCTCGTCAGAGTCTTCGATGAACTCACTGGGCTTGTACTGCTGCTTGGCCTCGCTGTACGGAATGGCGGGCTTTTGAGCATCTTGCGTGATGGAGTAGCGACGAGAGATCGGCAGGACGTAGTGGTCGTGGTCGTAGAATTGAGCTTGACCAGGAACACCAAGACCAGCTGGGGCACGCGATGGAGGGTCAGCAGGAATAGACGGGAATGGCACTTCCATGGACTCGGCGGTTGGTGGCAGCCCAGCGCTCTTGGGCGGCGGAGGCACATCCGGGAAGAGGCCCTTCTCGATAGCTCCAGGCGAGAATACAATGGAGCGGCGCAAGGCACGCTGCAGGTCAACCACGACGCCGCCAGCGCGGTCAATGGTGATGCCAGTTACGGTTCCACGGCGGCTGCGGCGCTTGGCATTGGCCAAATCAGGTCCAGTGGCACCCACCCCGCCACCTCCAGCAATTCCGCCAACAACGCCGGCGGGGTCTTTGCTGAAGACGGGGGCAGCATAGCCAGTAGCGCCGAGTGTGCTAGAGTCTGGGTCGATCATGGATACGGGACGCGGGGCTGATGGAACACCAAGAGACGGCGGGTGTTGAGATTGTGAAACAGGGCCACCTACGGCAGCGGCAAGGGTGCTGATTCCTCCATAGCCGCTGGCAGTGCGCGCGTTTACTCCGGCAGCTGTTGATGATGGTAGACCACAGGCGCCAACACCGCCGGCAGTCTGGAATTGGCCGCGCGGCACGGCATGAAGCGCTGGCTGTGCGTTGTTTGCAAACGGGTTGACGGGTACGTTTGAAGCCTGAGTATTGTTGTTTGACTCAGAAAGCGACGCGTTGGCAAGCTGGCGGGCTATATCACTCGCGCCACCAGCATTGCGATTGCTGGGTGCTGTTGAACGGTTCGACATGTGCACGAAAAGAGGGGCGGCGGCACAGCTCTATGTTTCTGATGATAATATACAGTGGTTCAAAGTCTTTCTTTGGCAGCAGTGAAGATAGAGACGGTGAAGGTGGATGTTTCGCGTTTCAAAAACAAGAAAAAGTTCGATAGTGGTGGGCTTTTTTCTTTCCCCTCTGAGAACGCCTGGTCGGTCTGCGACATGACCCGCCCCCGTCGCCCCCTTCCAATGTTGTCAGACTGCATGTCAAACATGCATCCTCCATCGATATGAGATCCTTTTTTAAAATCTCATGTTTGAGTTGAAACGATTTCATCTTGATATCAAATCGTTTTAATCACTTTAATCACTGCGTACACACAGTGATGGAGTATGTCTGAATCGTCGTCCAGATGTCGGCCATTTCGGTCTAGATCCTGGCTGCCTTGTTCACGTGGATTAAATCGGCACATTTTTTCACACATCAGGTGCTTTGCGCGTGACCGCCTGTGTGGAGCACAGAGCTGAGCTTGAATTCTCTCATTCTCCGTCGTTGCTGTCGTCCTCGTTTCTGTCCTCTTCTTTGTTGCTGCCTCTGTTGTCGTTGCTGTTGTCCTCTTTGTTGCTGTCGTCTGCTGCTCTTTCTTCGCCTTTTCGCCTACTTTAATTTTGTTACTTCTCCCAGTACTCTTTCTCACCTCAAGATGACCGCCTCCCTTCTATTGACCAAGGCCGAGCACGCCGCAATCAACGCTGGCCAGGCAGCCACCACCGACGGCCGCACTCCACTGGGCGGCGTGCAGCGCGAGTCGACCATGACATACCAAACCACCCTGCCTCCACTGCCGATCCCTGACCTGCGCGACACTTTTGCTCGCTACCTCGAGAGCATTGAGCCAGTCGTCAATTCATCCGAGGAGCTGGCCAAAACGCGCGAGCTGGTTGCCGATTTCATCAAGCCAGGTGGCGAAGGCGAGCGCTTGCAGGCTCGTCTGCATGAATATGCTGCCGCTCAACCACAGAAGGGCAACTGGCTTGAGCAGTGGTGGTTCAGCAAGGCATACCACGAATGGCGTGAGCCGCTTGTTGCCAACTCGAACCACAGCATGTTGTTTGTAGATGATCCAAACACGCCGAAAGAGCTGATCAATGCATGGCTGCCGCGTGGAACATTTACGAAATGGCAAGTGCGTCGTGCCGCGCATGTTGTGAGCCGCATGATGGACTACAAAAACCTGTTGGATACTGGCCGATTGCCCATTGACAAGTTCCCCGATGGCTCGCCAATGTGCATGTGGCAGTATACTCAGCAGTTTGGAGTGTCTCGCGTGGCGCTGCCTGGATGTGACAAGGTGATTGGTGATCATCCATCTACGTCGACTCATGCAGTTGTGTTGGTGCGCGACCAGGTATATCGCATTGAGCTTGTTGACCCAACAGACGGCAAGACGCGAATGGCTGCCGGCGATATTGAGCAGCAGCTGTGGAGTGTTATTGACCAGGTTCAGGCACTGACGGAGTTGGATCCTCCAGTTGGCTGCTTGACTGCCGACAACCGTGATGGCTGGGCAACCGCTCGCGCTCACTTGCTCAAGATCGATCCAGTCAACAATGCAAATGCACTCGAGACGATTGACACCGCAGTGTTGTGCATCGCTCTCGACGACTATGGCGCTGGTCCATCCCCCGATGTCAACTACCGTGTTATTTTCCATGGCCAGTCTGCTCGCAATCGCTGGTTCGACAAGCCGTTTGTTGTTATCTTCACTGCTACCGGTGCTGGTGGAAACAACGGTGAGCACTCTCCGTGCGATGCATTGATCCCGCTGGATGTCTTCAACTTTGCTCTTCTCGAGCCAGCTCCGCCTGTTGATGTGCCGATCCCGACCACCGGTCTGCTCGCCAAGCTGCCTCCACCACAGCGCATCCGTTTCACTGTGGATGACGAGATCCTGAACAGCATCACGGCTGCTCAAAAGACTGCAATGGCTATTACAACGGACTCTGACACCGCTGTTGGCAGCCTCAGCGCTCGCGGTAACACTGACATCAAGAAGCTTGTCAAGGTTGCTCCAGACGCCTTTGTGCAGATGGCGTTCCAGCTTGCCTACTATCAACTTCACGGTGAGTTCGTGGGCACCTATGAGACTGCCAGCGTTCGCAAGTATTTCCACGGCCGCACGGAGACCATTCGCACACTGTCTAACGAGAGCAAGGCATTTGTGTTGGGCATGACCGATGCCTCACTGCCAGCTGACAAGAAGCTTGCTCTGCTGCGCCGGGCATGTGTCAAGCACTCTCAGCGCACCAAGGACGCCATGTTTGGACGCGGCATCGATCGTCACATGCTTGGCCTGCGTCTTGCTCACTACTTGCCTGACATTTGCGCACCAGATGCCCCAGGCAATAAGAGCCGCACTATCCCGTATCCATCGCCAGCTCGCAAAGATACCGAGTACAACCCGCCGTCAATTCATCCCGTTTTCACTGATCCGGTGTTTGCTCGCTCTGGTACATGGCGACTGTCGACATCGGCGCTGCCATTCTCACCACGCATGGGTGTCACTGGATTCGGCTCTGTCGTTTGGGACAACAAGGGCTACGGCATCAACTACTTTATGGGTCCAAAGCTGATCCGATTCAACGCTGAGGGTCGCAAATCCGGTGGCAGTGATGTCCAGAAGATGCGTGATCACGTCCTTGACGCAATGAATGCCATGTTTGCTTTGGCAGAACAAGGCGAATCCCAGGCCCAGCGCTCCAACAAGATGTAATCGACGCAATGAATGCCATGTTTGCTTTGGCAGAACAAGGCGAATCCCAGGCCCAGCGCTCCAACAAGATGTAATCAGTCTGCACTTGTTTCCCCCTGTTTTTACTTTTCTTGTTCTTATTTAATCGTTTTTTTTACTTATTTAATCGTATGTTTATTAGTGAGCATATCTGCTATATATCAGAGTCATTAAGCGGCGGCTTATTAACAATGGTAAACCGCGATAGTTGGGGTTCTGTAAATACCATCACTCATTTCTTCTAGTAAATATTGTCTTCATCGCTGTAGTCACTCAGCACTAATTCATCGCCATCATCATCATCAACTTCATTAATCTGCTGACTGGTCGAGTGACTTGGCTCCACAGTGTTGTTGGCAATTGTGTCCAATCGAGTAATGAGAAAGCACGTGGTTTTTGATTTCCCATAAAATAATCGCAACACAAGAGCAGGAACGGTCGATAGGTGTTCATCGTTATGCATAACATTCTTGTGATTACTCTTGTTACCAATTGTATATCCGCAATAACCACAGTCTGATGTAACACACAGCCAGCCTTGAACAATATCCTGATGATGCAGTTGACTTGATTGGCTAATCACTGGTGCGAGATATGAGTTACCAGTGTGCTGGTTAGTATTGGGATCGGCACTTGCATTTACTGCACTTTCTGACAGAACAGAGCTGTTAATCGATTTCTCATCATAGCCGTGTTTCTGCTGCAAGTGAGTTAACAGGCATTCTGGCACCAGCCTGCATTCATAACAGATGAATGCTCCAGTCGTAGTATGATAGCCACATCTAGTGCCATTAATGTAAAAGTCATCTACTTTGAAACAATGAATAGCAGGTCTTGCTTTCTTGATCTCATGATGTTGTTGCTGATTACTGTTTTCATCTTCCATATTAGCACGTTTTTGTTTCAATAATGTATCATGATTGTTAATAATATGCACATGAGTACCATTAACTAATTGGTATGTTCTTTCACACCCTGAAATTGGACATGGCCATCGATCATCCAAAGACTGACGGGTAACAACAAAATTTGTACCTTGTACATTAATTACTACCTCAAGTTTGTGCTCGCGTCGATGGTTGCCAAATTGACTTGATGAACTGAAGAAACGTCCGCAATTATGATATTCACACATCCATTGTCGCTTCTGATTGGATTCTGCTGTAATCTCATTCTGGCTGACATCATCATCATTCTCGTCATGAGTGTTCAATCCATCGTGACTGTAGTCGAGTTTGTGCTGACTCATTATGTTACTACTGGCTGTGACAGCACCGCTTGCCTGATCCATGCGAATAATGAGAAAGTAGTTACCCTTTGATTTGGTAAACAAAAGGTGCAGTATGAGTGCTGGAGCTGTTGCTAATTGTTTGCCTTGATGAAATTTTTTCTTGTGATTACCCTTACTCTGAACTGTGTAGCCACAATGTCTGCAATCAGATGTAACGCACAGCCAACCTCGAACAATATCCTGATGCTGCAGTTGACTTGGTTGATTGATTGCTGATGATAGATATGGATTGCTGGTATGCTGATCAATATTGGGGTCAGCACCTGCATTTACTGCGCTGTCTGGAAGAGCAGATCTGTCAATTGATTTCTCATCATATCCATGTTTCTGTTGCAGGTGTGTGAGAAGACATTCTGGTACCAGCCTACATTCATGGCAAATGAATACTCCAATTTTATTATGATAACCACAACGAATATCATTCACATAAAAGTTATCCACGCTGAGGAAATAACGTTTGTATCGAGCTTTCTTTGCTGGAGGTTGTTGCTGCTGTTGCTCTTTTATAGTACTAACATGACACAATCGTATATGACTAACTATACCACCAACTGTTTTGTATATCACGTTACAACCCGGAAAAGGGCATAGCCATCGATCATTTAACGACTGCCGTGTCAGTGTGTAAGTCTTTCCAAGCGTAGTAAGCTTGGTTTGGAGTCTGTGTTCATGTCGGTGAATTCCCAGATTGTTAGAAGAATTGAATCCACGACCACATCCAGAGTATTCACAAATGAACCGTCGCTGCTTCTTGGGAGTTATTGTGAACTGGTTCTGATCAGTGTCATCATCATCATCATCATCGTCGTTCTCAGATTTGATGTCATCTTCCTCATCTTCCTCGCTGTCAGCTTCCGAGTCAGACTCGAGTTTGGTGTCAATGTCTGAAGTGTGTTGCTCAAGTTTGATATCACCAGTTGAGAGACTCGGCTCGAGCTTGACTTGCACGTCGACTGTTGCTGCTGCTGCTGCTGCCGTTGCTGTTGGCTCTGTCTTGATCTTCACGGTCGACATGGCTGGTTGGCTAGTTGGCTGGCTGGGTAGATCAGCTGTTCTGTTGCAGTTGGTGGTAGTGGTCAATCTTCAGTCGAGTAGTAGTTGAGATTCCGAGAGAGCAAACCAGTCACCTCGTTTTGTGGCAAGCCAAACAAAAATAAACAAACAAAAAGCAAACGCGAATATAATCGACTCCATCCATCCGCATTGTATCGCAGCAACAAACACATTCACCGTCAACGACACTCAACCGTGGTTCATTCAATGGACTCCATATTACCTGCATCCTCGATATTTTTCTTCGAGCTGCCTGTAACTGCAATATGCTTTCTGTTGAGGTTTCCCACCATCACTCATCACTCATCATGCGAAATGTGTTCCTTGCTATGTTATTGGCCCAGGTCATGAGATCCAGACCTTCTCTCTCTCTGTGTGTGTAAATGCAGTCAAATAATGTCGCTTTTCTCTGTGTAGTTTGAGTATATGTGCTGGCGAATCTTCGTCTTTGGTAGAAATCACAGCAACAACAACACCACCACCACCACCACCACCATTAACAACAACAACAAAGTCTTTGTTCGTTCGTTCATTCAACTAGATCCAGCAGCCCCCGAAGGAAGAAAGTGATATGGCTCTCGACAACGACACGCTGATTGCGTACGGTGCAATCGGCACCATGGCTATTGTGCCAATTATCTTTGGCTCCTTTGGCACTCTCGACAAGCTCAAGCTGGCTGGCCGCAAGGAACGCAAGGCAGCCCGCGCCGAGGCCGACGAGTCCTCTTCCTCTGAAGACGAGGAAACCGAGGCTGTCTCCTCCAAGGACGCCTACATGTTCCCACTGTACGGCTCTGCTATGCTTGCTTCGCTCTATGTCGTTGTCAAGTATCTGCGCGCTGATCTGCTCAGCTTGCTTATCACAGCCTACTTTACTCTCATTTCCGCCACTGCTCTCACTGCCACCTTGTCTGCATTGATTACGGGAATCACTCAGCTGCGCCTGGCCCGCTACCATCTGCGTCTCTCTAAGCGTGTTTCTGGCGAGCTGTTCAGCTTAAAGTTCACCAACGTTGACATTGTGGCGTTTGTCCTCGGTCTCGCTCTCACCGCCGCCTACTCGGTGACCAAGCACTGGATCCTGAACAACATCATCGGCCTGTCATTCTCATACACCGCCATCAAGCTCATCCGTCTCGACTCGTTCCGCACCGGCATGATCTTGCTGTCTGGTCTCTTCATCTACGACATCTTCTGGGTGTTTGGCACTGATGTCATGGTCACCGTTGCCAAGGGCATCGACGGCCCCATCAAGGTTGTGTTCCCCAAGCAGCCATGGCCGCTTCTTGAGCACAAGAAGGACGTCACCATGCTTGGACTGGGCGATATTGTGATGCCAGGCATCTTCCTGGCCATGTCGCTGCGCTTCGATCGCCACTTGTTCCTGGAGGCTGTGGGCTACAGCAAGGATAAGAAGACTCTGCCAGCTGCGCTCAATGGCCAGCGTCGTCCACAAAGCTTCTCAAAGGTGTACTTTGTGACTGGATTTGCCGCATACGTTGCTGGTTTGGCTACGACTATCTTTGTGATGCACACCTTCAAGGCTGCCCAGCCAGCATTGTTGTATCTGTCACCAGCCTGCATCTTGTCGGTGCTTGTGCCAGCTCTGTTCCGCGGTCAGCTCGGTGCCGTTTTCGCCTACTCTGAGGAAACCGAGGAGTCTGAGGAGGACAAGAAGAAGAAGGAGGAGAAGGAATCGGCAGCTGATGCCAAGAAGGACAGCCATGATGAGGCTGACAGTGTTGACTCTGCCATTGCTGCCGCTACTGCCGCTGCTGAGGCTGAGACTGATAATGGTGCTGAAGCCGATGATGACTCTGCGACTTCAACCAGCGTCTCTGGAACTAGACGTGTGACTCGTCGCACCGCCGCTGCCGCCGCTGCAGCTGCTGTCGATTCCGAGGGCTCTGATGCCACCAAAAAGCCATCAAAGAAGAAGTCTTCTAAATAATTTACTCAGCTTTGAACTACTCCATTTGCACACTTTCCTCTTTTTCCTCTTTTAAAAACACAAACACAGTCAGAATCGCATGTGAGTTTGACATTTGAAGCGATGTCTTCTTTTGGTCAAGCCTGTTGTACAAGTTTGCGTGTAAAGTTTTCCTTCTTTCTACTTCTGTTGGACACGAATCTGCAATGGCGGCAACATGTGTCGCATTACAGACCAGCGTGTTTGCGAGAGTGTGAACATGCGAGTTTGTAGAGCGATAGTTGCACGCCAACCTCGTACTCGGCCTTTAACCAAATACACTCAATGTAGAAACATCACGCGACATTTCGTGACCTTGCTGAGCGATAGGCACGCGAGTTCAGCGTGGGTTGACTGTATGGCATCTTTGAGTTCGACGCTCGTGCACTGCCGCGCGCGCGCGCACTGCTGTTGTTGCTGTTGTCAGTAAGTTACAAGTAAAAAAAATAAAATCATGACGCACATCAGCAAAGCTTGCAACCCGGAAGAAGTCATGTGGTATCGGCTGTTGTAGAATGCCCTATTCCACGCACATACACACACACACATGCACACAGTATAACAAACCAGAAACACGCGAATTTGGATAACCGTTATCTAACGTAGCACAATCGATTATGGAAAGCATGCATCTCTTTTCTCTCTCTCTCCCTCTCTCTCTCTCTCTCTTTTTAGGGTGAGCACCAAGAGAGAGGATAATACCGAAGGTGTACAACGGCAGTCACTTCCAGACTAATTAACCACTCTGCCTCCTCTCCTTGCACTAGCCCTAGCACTAGTACTAGTCTTGTGAGTCTTGTGAGTCTTGTGAGTCTTTTTCTTCTTCGCGGAGTAAGTGTCCATGGCCGGCGACGATGACAACCACCCTGCAACTTTCGTTTGATGTGACACAAGTGTTATCCCGAGTGTAGAAAAAAAAAACAAAAGTTAATTTGACATTCATTTGCTCAGTGTGCGTTGCGGACATCATCGGCGCCGTCTTCCATCCCTCACAGTCTTGTTCTTATTCTTGTTCTTACTCTTGTTCTTACTTTTGTTCTTAGTCTCGTTCTTGTTTGAATTCATTTCCTCTCACTTGCAATTGATCGCCGCTTCGCTCATCATTGTCCTGTAACATCTTGCTATCCAGAACGTGATTCACACTGTATTCCTTCATAATTTGTTTCTTGTTTCTGCTTCTGTTTTGAAACTTTAACCGCAGCCATTCCTTTTGCATTGTGAGCTCGTCATCTCTCAAAGTTAGCACCATTTCGATTTGTTGACATTGAATCTCAGCCTTTGTTGTTTTTTTTTTTAGTAAGGTGTTGGGTTGGTGTGGCTCTCAAAAAGCAACCAATCCTCATCATCCTTCCATCAAACAGTCTACAAAATAAGCACGCTGTCGTGGGAACTTTTGCCTGCGGATAACCCTCGGACAAGGTTTGTTCTTGTCCTTTTGTTGTTGTTGCCACATCAGCATCCTTCAGTTACACACACACATACACACACACACTTACATACACATACACAAACACCACTCTGTCCAGAAGCAGCAGCAACAGAAGCAGCAAAGAAGAAGAAAAAAAACAGCATTCCATTTCGATTCAGGTACAGTTCTGGCGGCCCTCTTCCAGTCCAGTAACGAAGAAAAAAAATAACACGCACCTGACTTTCGCTTATTTAGGAAAAAACAGCATTCCATTTCGATTCAGGTACAGTTCTGGCGGCCCTCTTCCAGTCCAGTAACGAAGAAAAAAAATAACACGCACCTGACTTTCGCTTATTTAGCAGTCTCAATCACTGTCCTTGCTTGTGTGAGTGAGTGAGCGAGCGAGCGAACAAGCGAGTGGGTGTGTGTCAAATCATCTCCGACTCGATACCACAGACACTAACGCTCAGCTGCAAACACATACACACACACAGCATCAACACACATCTCTCTCCACCCCCTTTCTTTTGTGCTCGCCTTGTTCTCCCTCCACTCTTTCTATCTCCGCCAGCCAGCCAACTCACCAACCAACTCACCAAACATCAGCTGTTTTATATCTGAAACCTGCACGGACTTGTTGCTGCCGTTGTCTTTTGCCATTGCTCTTTCCAACGAATTCCCCCCGCAATTCCGCAATTCACACTTTTTTGTTTTTGAAATAACCAGCTGACCATACTCGTGGTCTCCTCGCCCCCATCTTCGCCTCTTCGCCTCTTCGCCTCTTCGCCCCTTTGCTTCCCCCCCACTTTTTCTGTCATTAGCGCGGATATACGCTATTATTCACATCGCATCATACAGGATTCTCCGCAACAGTGCAACCTTCCTCCTCCCCTCCTCCCTCATCAGCACAAGCACTGCAGCAGACCGCCGTTCTCTTCCCCTTTTCCCTTGGTTTTGGTGTACTTCCGTCGCTCCTCATCTGTTCCCTCTCTTTTCTTGCTTTTGTTTTTGTTTTTGTTTTTGTTGTTGTTGTTACTGTTGTTGCAGCTGTAGCCTCTTTGAGAACAACCAGTCGTTTTTCTCGAAGACGTTTACGGTTGACAGCCCTCGCAGAGACACTCTGCCACTCTGTTTTGCGCTCATTTCGACAACCTTTCTCTAACTTCCTCTTTGTCGTTCTCACGCACTCAGACACACAGACATACAGTTACACTTGCCAGCAGCAGAGGCAGCAGCAGAGGCAGCAGTTTACGCACAGCATAATAAGCGAGGGATCATCTCCTATTTACTAAAGCAGCAGCCGCAGCAGCGAAGATGAGCAATCCTGGTGGTAACACATCGTGGGACCAGCCTGCATATGCAGCTGCCCGTCAAGCTCTCGCAAACCTTCAACACACACAGCCTCAGCCTCAGCAACAGTACCACATGAATGTCGATCGTAGTGGAACAGTTGGCGCTCAGACATCATCGACAGTGACGGCAAATGCGACTAACAATGGCGGAGCTTTGCAACATTCGGCATTTTCGGCGGTCTCGTCGCATACATCCACAGCCAATGGTGGCAGTCGCCGTCATGTGGCAGACTACACAAACGGCAGTAGCACACTCGGCGGTTACGATAGTAGTATTCTCGCAGAAGCCGTTCGGGATGCAATTTCTCAACCATCTACTATGAATGATATCGACATGGAGGGTCTACCGATCCAGGCCGATACATTGCTAAACTCGAAGGCGAGCGACTTAACATCACTGTGGCAGCTGAGCTCGGCTGGCAAGCATCTTGTGTCAAACAGCAGGCGGATAGCCAATTTGGCATGGCGCGCAGCTAATGCTCAGCGAGCAAGGCAACGACGCATCAGCCAAAACCATCATCAGAATCAGAATCAGAATCAGAGCCAAGGAAGTGCATGTTACGAAGATATGGATTTGATTATTGATGATGCAACTACACGGATACACAGCGGTTCTGCAGCTGCAGCTGTAGCTGCAACTGCAACTGCTGGAATAGTAGAAAGAGTAGGGAAGCTGTTAGCGATGGACACAGTTGAAGATGATTATTCATTATTGGAGTCGTTTGAAGCAGACGAAATGACTGGTATTGGATTCTTTGACCTTCTCTTACCTTCAGCTGGCAACAACAACAGCAGCAGCAGCAACGGCATCAACATTTCAACATTAGTTGGCCCACTGAGTGACGCCAGCCAGACAGCTCCTACTAAGGCAGTGGTGCGCTCGAATCACGAGACTGCGCTCTTTGTACCAGCGGATGGTGCCTCAGTGATGGGTTCGTCCACCACCGCATCGTCTGTCTCTCCGCACACTGGAGTATTTTCGAATGTGACCGCCGCCACCCAAGACGCGCACTCTCGGCTCTTGTTGTCGGCTCCACCTCCTCTTCGTTCCAATAACAATAGCATTGACCGCTCCGAGAATATTTCACTACCACAGACAATCGGCGGCAGCAGCGGCAACGGCAGCGGCAACACTGTGTTACGCTCACCCACTACTTCGGCACATTTTTCTTCTTCCTCCTCTTCCTCTTCATCGGCGGCAGCCACCGTTGCTCCATCGTTAACTGTGACGACACCATCAACATTGAGCAAAAGCACAGAGCAGCAGCAACAGCAGCAACAACAACAGCAACAGCAAAAACAACAGCAACAATCAACATTATCCTCAGCCATGATGCTCTCTACAGGCTCTGCATTCACAGCAAATACACTCCCAGGAAGCAGCAATAGCTCTCACGCTCCTCAGCAGCAGCAACAGCAACCACAGCAACAGCAACCACAGCAGCAGCCACAGTCAAGTCTGAAATTTGCAGGCAGTGCCCGTCCAAGTATCGACTTGATGGCTGCGCATGGTGAATCGAGCAGGTATCGAAACACAGCTGCGATGGACCTGGGCAGCATTCCAGAAGGTGCTGCATTGCTCTCTGATAGACTATCACTGTCAACTGGACTCGTTTCTGACTCTATCCACTCACTGTTTGGATCAATGCAGCCAATGATGTCTCCAATGTCGCAGATGCAGGCGTCTGCCTTTTGGGACTCGATGAAAACATCATCAACATCATCAACATCTACAGCAGCAGCAGCAGCAGCAGGTTCAGGAGCAGCTGGCAGTGGAAGTGGGAATGGTGGTCAGCTACAGTTGATGGACGAGACCTCCGTTCACCAGAAAGACTCACTCCAGTCACCCAGGACAGGATCTAAACACATGGCGCAACAGTCATCGGCTAATGTCGGCTCTTCTTTTTCAAGCTCCTCACAGTCAATGGCCAAGCGAGCATCTACTGCTTCAGTAGCATCCATCCAGTCAACAAACACAGCACCAGCTACAACATTACTGCATGGCTTTTCGCAAACCCGCAGGTCACTTGACGAGCCGACGCCAACTGTACTCAACA
>MU602686.1:32667-56322 GCA_025201865.1 Ramicandelaber brevisporus | reverse complement strand
CAGCCAGGTGCAACACTCTTCCAGCCTCAACCTCACCGCCTGTCACACAATAACATTAGCATTACAAACAGCAACAACGTCGAAATTTCAGGGTTGGATCCATCGTCACAACCACTCACACTCCATATGAGTCGTGGTACACATTCACTGTTGGTGCCCTCTGCATTCAACGCTGTGCCATACCCTGCATCAATTGCTTCGCTGTTCCACTTTGTTGATCCTCTCCAAGACCCACTCTCTCAAGCACTCGCCACCACCGCGACTGCTGTGTCGAATGCATCATCTACAGCGTCATCCACCACCACCAGCACAGGCATCGACGCATCGGCTGCTGGTAGTCTTGGGGGAGTAGCACCTTCTGCACTGTCCTTTACGGGCCGCATAGGTTCTACTGCCAGTCACCAAATGGACGCAGATCCTCGCTTCTCATTCAATCCAAAGAATAATATCCTTTCTGTTGCCACCACCACCACAGCCGCATCGACATCCAAAAACACCAGCAGTCATGGCAACAACAACAGCAGCAGCAACAATAGCAACAACAATAGTGACACTGGTGTTCTTCTCGCACGCGCCAACACTCCTCCACTCGGTCTTCACCTTCCCTCCGCCATTCACCATATTCCACATCTTGACTTGGACGCTGCAAATTCTTTGACTATTCGAGCCGACTCCTCCAGCAAGGTGCCTCCGCCATCTGCCGCTGCCGTTGTAGCACCTGCTGCGTCTGCTATGGTCCCGCCGTCCTCTGCCACATTGTTTACTGCACCGCCCACCTCCGCAACTCTGAGCCAGCCTGTGCCTTCTGCTTCCTCTGCCGCTACAGTGAACATCGTGGGACCAGCCTCCTCTTTTATTGAGAAGAGCAGTCCCGAGATGGATCTTTTTGCGGGATTGGCCGGCACAAACTCTCTCCTGTCTGGACTTGCAACCAGTGGTGGATCATATGGCTTCCTGGGAAACTACTATGGCATGTCATCTGGCGGTACATTTGGCCAGGCCACTCACATTGGACCAGAGCTGCTTCATCGCTATCTTCACGGCGATTCTGATACTAGCAAAGGTGGTCGCAACCAGCTTGGCATTGCGGATATTGGGTCTGGCAGTGCTGGCAGTGCACTCAGTTTCTGGCCATCTGGTCTTGACGACCTGCTATCCAGTCTTGGTGGCGGTGGTGGTAGTTCTAGCAATGCAAGTGGTGGGCTACCCGCAATGCCAACATCAAGTGGAGGCGTTGGTGATTTGAACCTTGCACTCGGACTGCCATCTTCTACCTCAATTGCTCCGGTGGCATCGGTTGGATCTGGCCCAACTAGCTTACCACTGTCCAAGGCACAGACTGTGGGCAATCCTGGAGCAACAGCAACTGCCGTAGCTGGTACATCCTCGCGTAAGCGCAAGGACGGTTCTCAGCAACAACAACAACAGCAGCAAAGTAATGGTGACGCCTCTACTGGCACCGACGCCAACAAACGGACGAAGCACGATGGCTTTGCAGGCACCTCATCATCGTCTCAAGCCAAATCTGCTGCATCAAAGGCACCTGGCAGCGGTACAAGCGGCAGTGGTGATGACGGTCCACCAACTCGATGCTACAACTGCGAGACTACCAAGACACCGCTGTGGAGAAGAGATCCTGAAGGCAATCCATTGTGCAATGCATGCGGTTTGTTCTACAAGCTGCACGGCGAAGTTCGCCCAAAGGCTATGAAGACCGATGTTATCAAGAAGCGCAATCGCACCAAGGATGGCTCCCAGCCTGGCACTCGCCAACGTCCAAGTCGCTCCAAGGCTGCTCGACTCGCTCAACAACAGGCTGCTGCTGCCGCCGCTGCCGCCGCCGCTGCCGCTGGTGGTGGTGGCGGTGGGCTCACATCGCCTGTTCCTGTCAGCTCGCTGCCATCTATTGCCTCGCCATCGATTCCGTCGCATCCAATTTCAATCTCACCGCAGAATGCGCTGTCTTTATCAGCTCACGACCGAACTGTATCCAACTCGCACCTTGGCGGCGTTATTCGCATGTCTCCATTGACAGCCACGCCAACTGGCAGCTATCAACACTTGGGCAGTCCAGTGGTTTCCAGCCGTTCTGGTGGCGAGTTACCGCATGCAAGCCACATCTCCCCACGCCAGGCCTCGGCAAATTTTCCAATGTCCCCAATCCCAATTGATACGGGTCCGTCTCCTCTCATGACAGCTGCCATGAAAGTTAACGGTGGTGGTGGTGGTGGTGGTGGGAAGAGTGGTAACATTCGCTCGTATCGACCAGGATTGAGTCCAGGCAAGTTCAATCCTCCCTCTATGCAACACCGTCCGTCGATTCCACCCATCTCAACTGTTAACTTGGTTCCGCAGTCATCGCAGTCTGTTCACAGCAGTCCCACGGCAGTCCTCGCTGGTACAACAATCCCATCTACAGCAATCACCGTGACGCAAGCACTGTCAAATGGTAGCCTCGCCCAGCATCCGCTTCACCAGCAGCAGCAAGGGTTCAGCACTCCACTAATGCCAGCCAGTGCCATCAGTTTTGGCAGCAACAACAGTGGTAGTCCATCGGCTCTCTTGAATAGTGTCAGCATTGGTCGTTCACCAAGTGGTCGCAACTACTCCAATCAAACCGGGACTCCAACCAAGGGCTTCACGTTCAGCAAGATGGATACGCCAGAGACAGTTCAACAGCGGCTTCAGCAACAGCAAACTGCTCGTCAGAGTAGACTAGCTTCTCAGTCACCTCGCTCGCCTCCAGTTAATTCATCCATTTCTGCCACATCGACTACTGCAAATAACAATAACAGAAGCAGCCACAACAACAGCCACAACAACAGCAACAGCAACATGACGCCGACCAAGACACCAACAGCCATTGTACCATTACATTGAAGAATCAATCATTCTTGCCTTCTTACTACTTATGCGTTATAGAGTTTTTTTTCTTTCCCTCCCTATTATTTATTACTATAATTATTTGTTTTGACCTACCTTTTATTACAACTTTCCCCTCCTCCTCTCGCTTCCAAAGTGATCTTTCACTTAATCGCACTATTACTACTCCTACTACTCCTCCTTCAATTTGCACCTTTTTATACGCCTTCTATCTGACCCATTGACACTTTTGTTTTTTGTTTTTTTAAACGACGCTTTATTACCTGATACCTAAATCAAAGCTTGACAAGAGGCAGCGTAATACCGCAGCAAGAACTGACACTGTCAGGATTGTTTTTCCTGAAGGCAGGATTGGATGTTGGCTTTGTGACACCCGTGTGGAAAATGCATCATGCATCCATTGTGGAAATGTTGGCGTTGCACAACTCGAGTCGGAGTTTTGTGTGTGTCTGTTTTTGCATGAGTGTGTTTGTGTTGTCATTTTTTTCTGACAGTGCGAAGCAAGCGCAGCAAGCGCAGCAGCATGAGTTGGCCACTCGGTATAAAGGGGAGGAGGGTACTCGCAAACTTGACAGCGAGTTTGTGTTCTGTCTCTGTCTCTACACCAGCTCAAGTACACACACGCACACGCACTCACACATATACACACACGCAAACACAATCGTACTCATAAACAACCACGTATGCACTGCCAGACTGTTTACGCTCACAAGCATCCAGTGCGCGAGGCCACCGTGTACACCAACAGCGCTCTTGTCAAGCGTGTCGTGACCAACATCCACGTCAAACATGGCCAGAATGCGATCCGTATCAAGGGTTTGCCAAAGACGCTGGACGCTGATACGATTCGTATGGAGACGCCAAGCAAAGTCAATTTGCTTGACATTAGCGTTCGCAAAGGTAAGATGCAGCGCCGCCATCTCGCCAAGACTGGTGCTGAGGATGATGACAATGATGACGATGAGGATGACGACGATAGCGCCGATGATTCGGATTCGGAGACCGAGGATGAAGACGATGACGATGTGGACTTTGCAACGTACTACAAGGCCAGGAAGAGAGAGAAGGCTAAGGCTGCGAAACTGGTTGCTGCTGCTACTGCGAAACTTGCTGCCGCTGCTGCCACAACCAAATCCTATGCCGACGCTGCTTCTGCGGCCACGCACACCAAGAGCAGCTTTGCGACGGTTGAAGAGGTTGGTTCACCGGTGGCGTTTGACGCAGTTGGTGGAGACAATGCCGCTGCTGCTGATGATGCCGAGGAGGAGAGGCAGTGGAGGAAGGAGCTTGCCGAGGCTGAGGCATTGGAGAAGGCGATGATTGAATCGTGGGAGAATGATCCGGAGCGCATCGCAAACAACAAGGCTCGTGAAATCAAGCGTGTTTCTTTGAAGGAAGAGCAAAAGGCGATCAAGTCATCAATTGAAGGGTTGGACATTGAGTTTGGTTTGCTGAACAAGTTCAGTCGCAACATGGTCGATATGACGGATCCAGTCAAGGTTTACGGTACGACTTTCAAGAGTGTTTCCACAAAAGAAGCCATGAGCAGTGGTGATGGTCCAAAGGTGACTCCAGATACCTGCTTCAAGACCATGGTCGATGTCATGTCGTTCTACGGTACGCGCGGTCGCGAGATCAGAAAAGAAATTGCAGACAAGCAGATTCGTGACGGTCAGATCACTGCTGAATTGGCTGCATTGGACGAAGAGGATGCCGCTGACAAGAAGACGCGTCCGGTTGCACCCAAGCCACGCCGCAAGGTTCGTCAGCAGCAACAACAGCATCGGGTTCAACAACAGCAGCATCGAGTTCAGCAGCTGCAGAAGCGTGAAGCCAAGCGACGCGGTCGTGCTCTTGTGGAATGCAACATTGCCAAGGCAGTGTTTGAGTCGGTGGGTGATCAGACTGTGTCACTTGTGATCTCGTACGTGATGAATGGTCCCAGTTGGACTCCGCAGTACGATGTTCGCGCGTCGAGCGACTCGGCCACGGTGGAGGTGACCTACATGGCGAATATCAAGCAGAACACGAGCGAGATTTGGCAGGATGCGCGCATTATTCTGTCGACAGCGAAGCCTCAAGTGTACAGTGAGCCGCCGGAGATCAAGGAGTGGACTGTCAATTTGTACAAGCCACCCGCCATCAGCAGGATTAGTGCTCCTATGCCACAATCATCTGCAGCCATTGCAGCCGCAGCATCATCGGCACTAGTTACAGCATCAGCAGCACCGCCAAAAACGGGTGTACTATCACGTTTGTCAGGTGTTCATGCGGCTCAAGCATCACAGTATCAGCCTGTTGCGTATTCCGCGCCTGACTCTTCTCTTCAAACAGTAGCTCTATATGGAGGCTCTCTTGGCAGCTCCTCCTACTATTCTCCGGGCTATGATGATATGATTGCGGCTTCTGCGGTTGCGGCTTCCGCGCAGTCATCAGACAATCCATATCTGGCATATTTCAATGCCAACTCGAACACACCGCTTACAACTGACCGCGGCCGTCCTATTGTCAATCCTTTGCCACCTCCGCCGCCACCTCCCAAGATCGACTCTGGTCTCGATGCGCTCAAGAAGGCCGCCAAGGTGTCCAAGGCCGACCAGGTCAAGACAGCCAAGGTTACTCAAGGTGTCATCAATGCCACATACGAGGTGCCAGCAACTGTAACTGTCCCGAGCGACAACATTCCACACAAGGCCACCATTGCCGTTCTTGAGCTGCCAGCTGTTTTCAAGCACGTTGCTCGTCCGTGTCTCACTCAGGATGTGTTCCTCTCCGCCAAGGTTCGCAACTCGTCTGACTTTACTTTGCTGCCTGGCAAGAGCACCGTTTTCCTGGACAACTCGCTTGTGAACAAAACCTCGTTCTTTGATCCGATTGCAGCTGGCGACAAGATTGAGATTAGCCTTGGTGTGGACTCATCTGTGTCTGTTTCTTACCCACCAGCCAAGACCAAGAAGAAGGTTAATGGATCATGGCTGTCATCAGTCAGCGCTAGCAATCGTATCACGGAGGTAGCCAGCGAGCAGCGCATCGTCATCAAGAACAACAAGACGAAGGTTCCGATTCTGATCCATGTTGAGGAAGCGACGCCGCACACGACTGACGAAGAAATCAAGATTAAGCTGCTTGAGCCATCTCCACGCCATGTCAGTGAAGCTGATAACGCGAACACTGCATCTGCCAGCACAGTATCGTTGTCTCAGCTGGATTCGAGTGTGTCGCAGAAGACAAAGACGGGCGGTGCGTTTAGTCGCCTGTTCAAGGATGGCAACAAGGACAAGGACAAGTCCAAGACTGCCAAGGCTGCTGATGCTGGTTCAATTATGTCAAGGGAGTCCGAGCCGGCCACGTTGTTGTCCGATTTGGTTGATGATGATGACGACGATGACGATGATGAAGGATTGGAGCTGCCAATCACTGGAACGCAGAAGCCGTACTGGTCGCCAGATATCAAAGGTGTGTTGCACTGGGTGCTTGGTATCGCGCCAGGTAAGAGCTCCACATGCACTGTCAAGTTTGAGATTTCTTGGCCGACCAGCGAGCGCATTGAAGGCATTTACGTTTGATTTTGATTATTGATTTGATTTGATTGTTTCCCTTTAAGTTCATTAAGTTACAATACAAGTTAAAGTTTGAGAATTAGTCAAGTGAATAATAAACCATATATATGCATAGTTTAAAGAAGCAGACATTATTTCCTCGTTTGAATGGCGTTGACAAGCCAGTCCATGCTCTCCGTGATTCCTTCGCCTGTGATTGCGCTGGTGCGGAAGATCGACCATTGTCTGTTCTTCAATCTTCCCAGTCCAAGCGCGTTGCTAACCTCTGAAGCCGACATCGCACCTGGCATGTCCTGCTTATTCGCCAGCACTAGCAAAATGGCATTCTGCAGCTCCTCCTCATCCAGCATGTTGAACAGCTCATCTCTCGATGTACCAATGCGGTCCCGGTCGGCCGAATCAACAACGTACACAATGGCATCGGTGTTGGCGTAGTAGCAGCGCCAGTATGGACGAATCGAAGTTTGACCGCCAAGATCCCACGCAGTGAACTTGACGTTCTTGTGAGTGATAGTCTCGAGGTTGAAGCCGATGGTGGGTAGAGAGGAGACGACTTCGCCGAGCTGCAGGCGATAGAGAACGGTGGTCTTGCCGGCAGCATCAAGGCCGAGAATGAGGATGCGGTGTTCGGTCTGGCCATACAGGCGGCCGAACAAGCTGGAGAAGAGGTTGCCCATCGTGGAGGGGGGGAGTAGAGAGGGGGAGGGCAGTGCGATCGTAAGAAAGATTACAATGGGATAATCAAGCTGATTGGAAGGTAGGAAGGTAGGAAGGTTGACTGGCAGTGCAACGTGGCCTTACAAACTGGCTAGCAGGTGTAGAGAAAACAGGTGAGTAGCGGACAGAATGAAGTCCCGAAGCGAGTATAACCACTACACCAACCACCACGCCAACCACACACAAAAACTAAATTGCGGCTGCTTGTTTCCCTTATTAAAAACAGAAAAAAAAGAAAAGAAGGACGGCTTTTGGCTGATCTGCGAGAACGAGATTGAACAATGGGCAAGTCAGATAAGAAGCAAAAGGCTGCAAAGTCTGCTCAAAAGGACGCAGAGTCTGCTGCACCACCTGCAACTACAGCTACAGCTGGAGTGGTGAATGAGACCAACGAAAGCACATCCATCGAGACAGCCACGAATGAACGCAAGCGGTCACGACGCGGTCCAGAGCTGAATGTGAATGCAGATGGAGACGATGCCGATGCAGGCGATTTTACTGATCCAGAAGAGACGGCTGAGCAGCGAGCATATCGAAAGTTCAAAGAGGAAAAGAAGACCAGAATGCGCGAAAAGAGAAGAGCCAGATTAGAAGCTGCAGCCGAGGCACTCGCCAATGCACCAGCAAAGAAGCCAGCATCAGAAACTGGCTCAGACTATTTGAAATTGTGGAAAAGTGACAAAACTAGCTGGAAATTCCAGAAGAATGTGCAAGAATGGCTATTAAACAACATGTACGATGAAAACGAAGTTAATAGCAGTGACTTTAAAGTAATGCTGGAGTATATTGATGGACTGGTGGGCAAAGGAAGAGAAAGAACATTGGATCAAGCCAAACTGTACATAGATGAAAAGAAACAACTCCCATTTGAGATTCCATCAGTCGACCAGTCTCAGCAGCAACAACAACAGCAGCAGCAGCAGCAGCAGCAGCAGCAGCAGAGCACAAAGAAAAGAAAGAAGAATAATGGAAACAAAGAAGAGCAACAGCAACAACAAGAACAAGGGGCTCAAATTGAAGCAGAAGCAGCAGCAGCGGAAGAGGATGATCCGGAAGCCATTGAAGCTGCTGCAAAAAAGGCTGCTGAAGATACCGCAGCAAATGCCAAGCGTGCAGACAAATGGAGATCCCGTGCACGTAAAGTTATTAAGCAACTTAAAAAGTAAATTTTCTCGGGGCAAATCCGCTCAAGTTATCGTTAAAGCGTGTAAAACGAAAGTGTGGTGCAGCGAGTGTCATTTAATCCTAAATACACTCTCCTCTTCTTTATTTACTTTTTTATGATGTCTTATTCAAACAGACACAATTGAATTCTCAGCTTTGATGCCGGCAGTGGCGTGATACACAAGTTGACTGCACACATTACATCCGACTTCGAAAGATATACAGTCAACTTGATTTGTATGTTTGCATGTGTGTGCATATCCTCCGCACTCTTTACAGCCTATTCCCTTGCATGTTGTACGATCGGTCTGATATTGAGGTGACTGTTGATATGTAAAACTGCGCCGCGTGTATACTCTCACAGTCCATTCCCTTAACTCCGAGACATTTATTAGGTCAGTGTATACGGGTGGCCACTTTTTCCCGAATAGCATGACCTCTGCATCCTTGTATGCGCTCTCATTCGACGAAGCAGAGAGATGGAGCATTGCGAACCCCCTTCTCCCTACTCTCTCCCCACATCAACTTTTCTTTCGATTCTCGAAATGCAAGGCTGTCCACGATGCTCGTGCCGTTCTCTGAATGTATAAATGGATGCAGTGCTCAACCTTCCGTCCACAAACATAGTCACCGAACCTCCACATCACATCACATCACATCACATCACATCTCCTTCCAACACAACTTCTCCCAACAGTTTCATATTTCGCTCGCCATTTATCCTTCCACAAATGACAAAGACTGCGCCTGGCAAACTTATTGGAAAAGATGGCGCGATTTTCAGTGAGTTCACCAGCGATCATGGCCTTATTGAGGCTCAGTTTACGCTGAATGTTCCTGTTGAATATTTCCTTCAAGGAGTTGGTGCCACTCTTGAGTATGATAATTTCGACGATCTCAAAGGTGATTTCAAGATTACAACTGACTCGGTGATTGGACCAGACGAGCTTCATCTTTTGCTTGTGAAGGATTCTGGTGTCAAGGCGAAGGTCACTGCTAAACTTGAGTCGAAGCTTCCAAGCGCGTTGAAGGAAGGCGGTACGGCTACTTTCATCACATTTTAGTAAAATGTAATTCTTCATCGCATCAACTGATCTCTCTTCTTCAATGCAGTAATCAAACTGACGGTATGTGCACTTGGTAGAATCTCGCTTGGTACAGATCTGCTCAATCGTGCTTTAACTAAATAAAACCGTATTTAGAGAACATTCTTAAGACCTTCGGTGGAGATCTTCTCGACAATTTCCTGGTGCAACTTCTTCAGATCGCCCATATCAGCTGGCTTAGCTGGCCATCCAATAACCAGACCCTCCTCATCAGATGCCTTCCACTTTGGAATGACATGGAAATGGACATGCGGGACTTCCTGGTGAGCAATTTTGCCATTGTTCTGCAGAATGTTGTAGTTTTCGGCACCCACAGCCTTGGCAATACGCTTGGCAATTGGCAAGACATCGCTCAGAGACTCATCCGAAAGTTGATGGGCAAATTCGGCATGTTCTTTTGGGATAATCAGAGCGTGACCACGAGACAGCGGGCCAATGTCGAAGAAGGCGAAAGAGCGCGTAGTCTCGATAAGCTTGAAAGACGGGATCTCGCCCTTGACAATACGGCAGAAGATGCACGACATTCTGTTATGTTATGTTCTGTTCTGTTATGTTTGATGTTGATAAGTTCGCGTGTTGATTTCGGGAAGTAGACCACTGTATTGTGTCGTACTGTGTTGTGTTTTGTGATAAAGAGCAGACCACCATCTCTCTGCCCAACTCACTCGCTTGCTCACTCGCTTGCTCACTCGGCTCGACTGTGTGCGATAATATCTCAACAACTCCACGTATAAAATCTCTTTTCCTTTTTTTTTTTCCTCTTCGTTTTCTTCTTCTTCAAACGGCTGATGAACGACACAGTTGCACTGCTGGTATCGGTAGTGGTTGTATATCTCGTCTACCGGTGGGTTCTCAATGGTCCCACCACCGCCGCCGGTAACAATGGCAGCGGCAACAGCTCTCAATCTGGCAACGATCCGCTAGCTGGCAATATCCCAGGCGACCGGCGGCTTCCACGCTTTACAGTTCGGCCGCACATGGTTCAATCGGTGCTTCAGATGTTCCCGCAGTTGCCAGAAGAGGCAGTGAGATATGACTTGGCCCGCACCGGCTCTGTTGAAATTACAAGCGACAACATTCTACGCAACGATGGCACTCTGCCAATGCCTCCTCCGGATCCTGCAGTTGTTGCTGCAAATGAGATTCTGGCTGCGCAGAGACAAGGCGGAAACGGTTCAACCCAGACACAGTCAGATTCGAATGCTGCATCAGTTAGTCCGTCTGGAAGTGGAACTGGCCGAGCAATGGACAAGTCGTTGCCAAGCAGATTCAATGTGAAGGAACGGACTCCAGAGTCACCGCTGCCTGAAGCTCAACCAAATGTGTGGGAAAGAGAAGGCGTAAAGAGACAGACTGTGCTGGAGAAGAAGAAGGAGTTCCTACTGTTGCAGGCTCGTCAGCGGTTCCTGGAAAAGAAGAAGAAGCAACATGAACAGCCAGAACAGCAAGAACAGCCAGAACAGCCAGAACAGAAGCCTGAAAGCACAGTGAGCGAGGTTGAGACAGCAGCAGCAACAGCAGCACCAAATGCCACGGAGTAATCATAGCCCTAAATTGATCATTGCTTGAACCATTTTCCAGACTATATTAATTATCATTGATACATGTTCTTGAGTTGGCCGCAATTGCAATTGCAAAAATGGCCAGTTCGGCTTTGTTTTTACCCGATAATGATTTAAAGACACTTTTCTTTTAAAACATCAATGGTTAGTTTCCCTGATATCGCTGTTTATCGCCTCAATCACTCTCTTGAGTTTCCTCGTGACTCGTTTGTTGAATATTGTTTGTTCACCCTTTCGCTTTATTCAGGAGTGTTTCAGTTTATTTGTTATGACCATTTCCACTGGAGAGAGCCATTCGAGCCCACTGAACAATTCCCCCTTAAAGATCTCCTAATGTTAACAAAATAAACGCATGCATGGATACGAGCATATCGAACGCGAGATTACCTGCAGTGTAGATACCCAACAACATGGAGGAGGCCACCAGGGACAATAAAAGACGAGCACTCGAGCTCCAACTTCCTTTCCTGCATTGTATTCTCTACACTCATCAAGCAAAAGCATTCCTCATTCACTCGCTGACCAACTCACTCACTCTCCCGCTTACTCACTAACTCATTCCCTCACTCGCCGATTACACTATTCGGTTATCGAAATAATCATCATCATCTCTCATTCCAAATCAACCATGGCTCGCGTTATCTTTGCTGCTGTTCTCTGTGCCCTCGCCGCTGCCGATGCTGCCCTCGCCGCACCACGCGTCGTTCGTAACAACAGCTACCAGGGTGGTCTCCCCGCCGCTTCTTACGCCCCAGCACCGGTTCCAGTTGCGTCTTACGCTCCAGCACCGGCTCCAGTCGCCTCGTATGCACCTGCACCGGCACCAGCCCCAGTGGTTGTTGCGCCAGCTCCAGAGGCAACTGCCCCATGCTCAACTGGTGCTTCGCCAACTGTGCCAAACACTGCTGTCCCAGTTCCAGGTGTCGGTCCAGAGGCTACTGCTAGCCCACCTGTGCCACCAGCGTCAATGCCAGCCGGCCCAGCTGCTCCATACGTTCCCAACGTACCTGCTGCTCCGTACGTTCCAAACGTTCCAGTTGCCTCGTACGCTCCAGCGCCAGCTCCAATGCCTGTCCCAGTTCCAGCTCCAGTTCCAGCTCCAGCTCCAGTTCCAGTCACTGTGATCAACACCCAGACTGTCACCGCTACTGTCACTGCTGCTCCAGAAACCGTCACCATGTATCCACAGCCACAGACTGTTACAATGACTCCAGCTCCAGTCACTGTCACTGCCATCTCCACTGTGGTCATGCCTGCTCAGACGGTTGTGCAGACTGCCCCACCAGTTACCGTCGTGTCCACTGCTACCGTCACCGTGCCAGCTCCAGTTCCAGTTACCGTGCCAGTTCCAGCTCCAGCTCCAGTATCAACTCCATGTGCCTCCGCCGCTGTCCCGAATGTTCCAGCATCCACTGCCCCACCAACCCTGCCGCAGCAGACTGCAACTGTACCGGCAATGGTGTATCAGCCAGCACAACCGGCCGAGACCGGCGTTCCTCCAGCATCTGCAATGCCAGTTCCACCAGCCTCCGGAGTTGAAGCTACACCATGCCCAAGCCCAGCCGTTCCATCGTATGGCACCGCTTAATCCCATTCTTAATGTGATACAACCGCTTCTGCCATTATTTTTTTTATTGCTTTTTCATTTTTTCCAATGTTACTATTCTTTTTATACTCTATTTCAATTGTCATCGTTAATACTAAAACAAAGTAACAACGAGGAGTAAGAGGAGGGTTTGCCCACGTGCGAGAGGAGTAAATTATTAAAAAAAAATGCAGCATCTCCGTCGTGCTTCTTTTTCGATACTTCCTCCTTCCTCCTCTCTTTTTTTGTGCATAGTTGCTATCTCTTTTTGGCGATTCTTGTGTATATTCGATCATAAACACTCTTGTTCACAGTCACTTCGAATATGCTGCAGACAATGAGGTCAGCCGTATACACGGTTGCATTTCTAGCACTGTTGACGGCTGTTGTTGGTGGAAGCGACCAGCATGATACAAACCAGCAACCACAGTTACAGTCACAGTTGCAGTCGCAGTTACAGCAATTGACGGCACCAGGACAGCTGCTTGCGTATTATGGACGAGCTGCAGAAACAAAGAAGCCTGCCAACTCGGCTGTAAAATTGCACCATGGATTGGTATTGGGCAGCAGTATGATGGGAGGAGGAGATGGAGATCCAGATGCAGATTCAAATCTGGCAGAATTGAGCAGAATCGCAAGATATGGAAAGAGCGGAACTACCACTAACAACAACAACAATAACAACAATAACAACAATCAGGCAGTGACTGGAGGCAGAAGTGGTGGTGGTAACGGCGGTATTAGTAATGGACGCGAATTGAGCGGATCAAATTACGGAGGCAGTCTTGCACATGGTAGTGGCAGTAATCTTGGGAGTATTGGTGGCAGCAGTAATGGGAATCGGCCGTTTGTGATTCAAATCGGCAACATTGAGCCGGTTGGCGGAGGCAAGAGCAGTGGCAACAAGCTCGCCGGTGGTGCTGACAGCGGTGGCTCAGACTCTTCGTCGGGCGACAGTGGTGATGGCTCCAGCAATGATCCTAACAAGCCACCCGCACTTTCCAAGATTCCTTATTATGGCTTTGTCCCGTTCAAAGGCATTCCGTTCGTTGGGCTACCGCCAGATCCACCCAAGCCTGGTGATGATTCCAAGTCCAAGATTCCATATCTGGGATTACTGGGTCTCAAAGGCTTGCCAGTGCTCGGCCAGCCACCAGATCCACTTCAGCTGCCACCACCTCCTCCGCCACCTCCAATGTCTCGAATGGCAATTGACATGAATTGGCCAGAGATGCCCGTTGTGCCTGCAATGGTTGCAACCAGCACGGAGGTTGTCGAAGCTGCATTGCTGTCACCATCTACACTCTTGTCGGCAGGTGCATCATCAACAAACGCATCCGTGGTTACAGCAACCGTGACTGCTTCCCCGTCATCATCTACAGGTGCATTAGCAACATCGACGCCGCATTTTGCAAAGGTTGAATTGCCACCGTTCCACAACCAAATGGCACTCGATGCTCAGCAAATCAACATCCCAATCATGACAAATGGCAACTGGAACCCGTATGGTGTGTTGCTGCCTCCACAACAGCAACAGCAGATACAAATGATGCCTCCGCTGTTTCCACAGCTGCAGCCAATGCCTCAAATCATGATGCCAACTCCTCCTGCGACACTGCAGCAACAGCAGCCAACAAAGACATCATCGCAGCCACACATCACAGTCATACTACAAGAGCCACCTGCAGACAGTTTGGCAGCAGCTGACATCGTGTCGCCTGGCATGATGGTTCCAGATGGCGCCGCTACTGACGAGCAAGTTGCACCTGCCTTGATTGCCCGCGATCCATCATTTGCTAATATCGCTTCAATGGTGGATGAGCAGGCGAATGATGTACAGGTAGAGCCGATCAGACTACCTCTTCCTCCGCGTCCTGCACCACCTCGACCAGCAGTCAAAGACAGACGACCCAAGCAGCAACCTATCAAACAACAAATCATTCAGCAACAGCAGCAGCAGCCACAGGTTCTACCACCACTTCAGCTTCCACCACCTCCATCTCCTCAACCAACTGTACAGCCACAGACCCTACCTCCAGTTTCAGTAGCACCACCAGTATCATCAGTTCCGCCAGTATCGAGCATTATGGCAGCTGAAGATGTCGACTCCGGCATTCGTGAGAGGCTGGCCTCCCTCGAAGCCCAGCTCATCACGCATCTTCCAGCTATCCCACCAGCAGCTACAGTTGACCCAGCTCCAGCCACAGTCACGGTAACTGCTCCAACCAACCAGAACTCAGTAGCGACTGTAACAGTTACGGCCAGTTCGTCGAGCAGTGCCAGCGAGAAGCAATTTACAATGGTGACAGCACCGATCAAACTGCCTCCAATTGATGGCACGGTTGCAGTTATAAACACCGGGCCAACTACAGCGCCAAGAGGATCTCACATTCAGGCACCACCGCCATTGCTTCAACTTGCTCCAATTCACACCGATCGCAACAACAAACAGCAGCAGCAACAGCAGCAGCAACAGCAACAACAGCAAGAGATGATGGATTTAGCCGCTGCAGCTGCGGCGGGTAGTGGTAATCCAATGCGATATCATGACAGTGCCACCGGCCGATACTTCCAGCATACCAACAGCAAACCAATCCGGCCTCCTCTGCCTCAATGGACTCAGCGAAGTGGATCCAAAAGCCCAACAATTTCTGGCAGAACACAGCCAGTTCTTGCTGAGGAAGACGACGACTCTGAGTGGATGCCATTATTAACGCCACAGCCGCGGCCGCAACAACAACAACAGCAACAGCAGCCTCTACAAGCAATGGACTTAACACGACATCAACAGAAGATGACACGATATCCGACAGTTGCTCATCCACCAAGGATAGCTCTACACCCACTTCAACAGCTTCAGCAATATCAACAACAACAACACCAACATGCAATCCCACGGCCACCTCGGTATGATCCTGTCGAGATTGCTTTAATGGATTCTGATGACGATGATGGTTTTGATGACCAGGAGCTCCTTTAAGCTTTAGCTTGTCTTTATACTCTTCGTACTTTCTCTTTCTCTTTTCTTCTTCTTTTTAAAAGGGAGGGGGTTATTGCACCCCGAAATGCGTCCCGTGGGGTGCAATTCGGGGTGCAATAACCCCTTCCCATTAAAAGGTCGTTTTTTCTAATTAAAAATGTAAGGTTAATGAAAAATGGTGAAATGAACAAAACAAACATGGAAAAAGTAAAATATGAAAAAGTAAAAAAGAAATGAAGAAAAGGTGTGAGGGTGGGTAGATTTGTAAGTGAGTAAAAAAAAATTATGAAAAGTAAAGTGAGACAGTGTATCCATCTACTGTTGAGTTATGTGAAATTATTTTGTTGCCACTGCTGCTGCTGCTGCTGCTGCTGCTGTTTAGCTTTGCAGTCAGGCTGTGGCTGATTGTTTTTTGATTAGAGGAAACCACTTTCACGCAGCAAACGTTGAATCTTTGCATCTTCAGCTTCGCGCGGTTCAAGTTCCAAACTTCTGGTGTATAGATCCTGCATCTCATCCACATTGTCCAAGCATGTTGCAACGTAATCTTGAATCTCCTTGACTTCATTGAAACGATATGGAGTGTTCTGATACTGCAGCACATCACGAATACTCTCGCTCAAAATACTGCGCTTCGTAATGTTGATCAATCCTTCGCGGCCTGAAATCATGTTCTGATTGCCCTCATCAGTGAATGTAATGTCGCTGAGGTGAATGCCCAAGAATGGCAGGCAGGGTGGATTGGCAGAATGGAGCGCATCACGGTATGCCATCGAGTTGCGGGATGGGTTCATTGCCTTGCGCATCGCTTCTTGCTGCTGGAGAGTGCGCTGTGGGAGTTGATCCCAAGTGCGACGCAGACGGCCAATTGGAGCGGAATCGAGTGCACCGTTCATGGACATGAGAGTAGAAAAGTTGTTGAGAGTCAGGCAGTGGTAGCCAACTGTGATCAGGTACTTGACAACATTCGCACGACGACGCAAGTCAGACTCTTCAAGAATCAATGAACCGACCCAATTGGTGAATCTGGTCGAGCGTTCAGCCATTTGCTTGATGTTGGCAGAAGTGTTTGGTGCATTTCGCGTTTGCCAGCCCTGATTCAAAAACTCAATAAAACGGATGCCTCCATAAATCTTGAATTCAGCCAATGTGAGTTGACGAGCCAATTCCAATGGATCAATGTCGAGCAACTTCAACTTCTTTTGACCAAATCCACGGGGAAGAATAGAGGCAGGCATGTTGCTGGCAGTGTTTGGCACAAGGCGCTTCAGGAAACCATCGGAGGCATGGCGGCGCATATCAATGGCACGAATGAGTTGTTCAGCCCATCTTGGCTTAGAGTTGGCCAGCTCAGTGCTTGCAAAGTTCTTCAGCTTCACCAAGGCATCTCCATCTTCTTCAGCCTCAATGTAGTAGTTTTCCAGCCAAGTTCTCATCACATTAAACACTCGAAGCCGGATCGGAAGCATCTTCTGATCTCGCCAGATTCTCATCTCCTCTTCGCGCAATCCAGGCGGTGCAGTGATAGTATAGCGAGATATCAACAGATCCAAGAACACATCGGTGGTAGTAAATGTGCGATATGTCAACAAAACAGTTGTGTTAAAGTTGGTATCGCTTCCCTCATGCGCAGTCAATCTCTCAATCAAAGCACGCAATGTTCCACCACGAATGTTACCATCAGAGTTAAACACAATTTCATTCGGTTCATGATCAAAGTTGAGATACCAGGGCTTGTCAGTTGGACGAGACTGTGTAGATACTATTGACACTCCTGATGACGATACAGTCGCACCCGGCTGCTGAGCCAGAGTAGCCATTGATGCTGATCCAGCAATATTTCTATTGCTATTGATGTTGCTGTCATTGTCATTAATGTTAATCTCATTCATTTGGCTAGCCAAGTCAGAGTTGCTTGCTGCAAGACTAAGCGAAGCCCGAGAAGCATTGAGCTGATCAATGGACGGGTCTTGTCCAAGCATCTTACGAAGTCTCATACTGGACGATGGCATTGATGCTGATGATGGTGCAACAAGCGTTGCTGTGGATCCAGATGGAATCAGTCCGCTAGGCAATCCAACCCCACTGATGGGAGTCGGCAGAGGAGGAACAGCAGTGGCATGAGTTGACACGCTGCTTGTTCTCGGACGGCCATTGCTGCCGCCGCCACCAAGTGCTGCAGCTGATGAAGAGTCGTTGCTGTCATGAGACTGAGCAGACACTGTGCTGTATTTGCGCAAAATGTATGGATCAGTCATTGCAGTGGTTGTGCTGTAGAGACTAGCACCCAATGAGGGGCGTCTTGAACTCTGTGCTGACTGAGATGCAGGTGCAAATCCAAATCCATATCTGAGAGCGGCAGCTTGAGCTCCACTCATAATTGGCGCAGTTGCAGGCAGTGGGCCAGCGAGAGCAGAGTTGGATGACGTAGCTGAGCCAGTGGCACCTTGAATTATGCCGGCCGAGATCGGACTGAGACCGCCAGATGACAATTCAGGAACTGGCGCCAGTGAAAGTGATGTTGGAACACCAAGGCGGCGAGTTGAGCTGTTTGCACTTCCACTAGCACTTGCACCACCGCCAATGGCAGCAGTGGCAGATGCTGGAGGCTCAGTGGTGTAAACCTCAGTGCTGGAAAAGTCAGACTCGTCATTGACAGCTACGCCAGGCGGTCTCACAAATGGCAGCGAGAGAGTGCGTCTTGGAGCCATGCTCGAGGCGGATGCACCGGCAGATCCAGTTTCGTCGCCATAGAGACTTGCATGCTCAGCGTTGATTGGAGTGTCTACGGTATGGATGGATTCAGTTGCGGCGAGTTCCTCACTGCTGCCAGGAGTTAATCCAGGCAAGCCAGAGCCAGTGCCAGAGCCAGAAGTTGATGAAATGGAGTATGCAATGGACTTGAATCGATCCAACTGCTCGCCAAGTAAACTGTATAAAATCATATCGCGAGATTCAATAACTTTCTTGAATGAGATAACCAAATCACGCAGTGCAAGATCAAGAGTCTCACATGCACTCTCCACTGATGCCCACGCAGAAACTCTTGGATGGACAGCCTCCGACTGAATATTGGCAGTTGAGTTGTTAATACTATTATCAGAGCCAGTCAGGGCAGACGGACCAACGCCAGCAGCAGACTGAGCAGCCATGACAAGAGAAGTTACATCACGGAACACACGCTGACGGGAAGAGGAGAAATCGGCAGCAGCTGGAGATCCAACAACACCAATGGCAGGGTTCATTACAACCTCTTCATCATACTGCTCGACAAATGCCAGGAAGGATCCAACTTCAGTCACAACGTGTTTGGCATGTGCTACAAGTCTAGTGGGTGAGTATACACCATTCTCGGGATTCACTCCACCCTGTTGCTGCTGCTGTTGCTGTTGCTGTTGCTGTTTGATCGCAGGATCAGAAGAGAGACCAAGTCTGATGAAGCGCAGCATGAGAGAAATAGCGCGAGCCAAATTAATGGCAAAAGTCTCCAGCTGAGTGCTGACAATGATGGCCTCATGGTGAGCTGGACCAAATACATTGTAGTTGCCAGACTCTTGCAAATAAGCTGGCAGGTTAGATTGATTGTTAATAGAACTCATTTTCAATTCAACATGTCTTGCCACAGCCAAAGTATCAACTCCAACTTTACACTCATCTGCCAACGTTGCAAAATGACGCGAGTTTAACAGCACTTCGTTGGCATCGTTCATCATGCGAGAAGCTGCATCTGGTGGACTCCACAGGCTGCTGGCCTCCTTTGCATGTCGAACAAATTGAGACAATGCCACAGACACTCCTCGATGATGGGCTCGAAGCAATCTGTGCATTTTAAGAACAGCCGAGTGCCGATCACTGATACCGCAGGCTTCAAATAAAAGTCTAACGGCATCAACCACTGCATCTGAGAACGACAAGTATTCTCTGCGACGTCCTTCATAAACACTCTGTCCAAGTCTCTTGAGTGAATAAGCCACGTTGGATACCAATGAGTCCAGTGTATAGTTGCCATCTGAATTAACAATAGATGTAGCCAGGCCAGCCAACGGAACACTTGTGGCTGGATTCTCATTTTCACTTGAACCAGGAGTGGATACGGCCGGGAACTCAAATCGAGGCAATGCTTTTCCATCATTGATAGTGTTGTTAAAGTTGCGCAGATTTGAAGGGGCAGTCAAGGTATCGGCCAATGCAATTCTACTAACCATGTTGACATATAACGATCTTCCAACTTTACTTAGTGGAGCCAGTAGTACTGGTGCAAGAGTTGACTCACTTAGTCCATTGTACAAGTCCACAAATGCTGGACATCTCTCTGCAATGTCTGCTGCGCGTTCATCGAGTCCGGTATCACTCTGAACATTTTCCAAACTCCATGCTGACAAATCTGCCAATAAATTAACATAGTATGGCTTAGCTCGAATAATTGTCAATTTACGTATCCAATTTGGTGGGTATTTATCTTCATTGTTATCAAACTCAATGTTATTGCCATCGGCAATATTATTGACACTAGATGCTCCATTCGATATATTGTTACTAGCGGTGCTGTCAGGAAGTGCGTATAAAGCAGATCCTGAATCATCCATAATGTCATTGCGTTCATTCAAGAATGAGGCGCTAGATTGAGTCATACGCACTGGATACTGCTGAATGGCCTGCTGCTGTTGATGCTGCTGTTGAAGTAATAAATCAGATGGTGATCTGACTGGTCCATTTTCGCGATGAGTTGGCAGTGGTGACATTCCACCTCCAGTGTTAGAGATAGATTGCTGATGTGGCGTCATTGAACGTCTCCTTACATCTCTCATCTCACGTAGTCTAGCAATTGACCAGTCATTTGCTACAGCCACTCCAGTGCTATTACCATCTGTAACTGCTGAAGCTGATGCACTTTGTCTGACATCAATTTCAGTTACAGGTGCAATCACAGGTGTACTCTTACGCTGTTGCTGTAGTTGTAGTAGTTGCTGCTGTTGAATCTGATCGGGAGATGAAGCTGACGCTGGAATGAACGGAAGAAGTTGCTGATTTCTTTGTTGACTGCCGTTGGACAATGACTGACTATGTTGCAATTGTGGCGTCAAATGTGCTGACAAGGAAGGCGATGAATGGATATTGGTCGAGATTGTATTTGGTGGCGCTGCTGACCCAAATGTGTCCCTCTTTGACCTCCCACCAGTGGCTCCAGCTGCATTGCTGTTAGTATTACCTCCAACTGCTGTTAATGAAGCCATAGATGAAGTAAGTGAGGGGTCGCTGTTGGCTACCACTGGAACAGCAGAGTCAGCTGTGGTGGATGAAGCAGGTGCAACGGGGGAAGTGCCAATAGACTCTACAAAGTTCGATGGAAACCAGCCACGACTTCCTCTGCAAATGCCATTCCACCATCCACTTGGCAGTGTTTGCATCACCTCAATGACATCTCCACCTCTAAAGGCTAAGGCAGACTGCTCCTCGCCTGTAAAGTCATATAGTGCTCGAACAAAGAATGACATTTCGAGTTAACCAACAGCTGATGCCAACCTCCGTCCGTACTTCACTTCCTTCCGACTTCCGACTTCGTTCTTTGTACTTCTTGAAGCAAGTTTCGGAAGTGTAATAATGGTAGAAAAGATTGCCACTCGAATAGAAAGAGATCCAGACAGAGAGATGCAGAAGCACAAACAGAAACAGAAACAGAAACAGACCAACTCTACTCACAGCTAGGCGCGTGTTAGATGGATGATACAACCACTGCTGCTGCTGTTGCTGTTGTCAATGGATACTGCTGTAGCTGTAGTTGTAGCTGTAGTTATGTTGTGGCTGTAGTTCTATGGTGATGTAGCAGCTGTGGTAGTGGTAGTAGTGCTATGGTAGTAGTAGTAGTAGTAGTAGTAGCTGAAGACGGATCGTCGCCCAGTTTAAAATAGAGAAATGAAGAGTAGATCGCCGCTCAGTCTTGTCGGAGAGTGGTTGTTGAGCAAGAGTGGTGTGAGGCTGGTTTTCTTCTTTCTTTCTTTCTTTTTGGGTTGTTGTTGCTGTTGTTGCTGCTGTTGTTGCGATAGCTGGCGTCGTGGTAGTAGTCTTCTTCTATAGCCACCGCCGCTCTTACCTTCTTCTTCCTTCCTTCCTTCTTCTCAGCTCGTATGTTCTGAACTGGAAAAATTGATCAGAACCTCAACTGAGCAAGTGGCTCGGCGAATGGAAACAGCTCGCAAGAGAGAGAAAGAGAAGAGAGAACAAGTGGAACAACACAGGAAATGCTGCGATTGATATCAACTGCAAAGAATGTGTATAAATACCTGCTGTTGCTGCTGTTGTTGCTTCTGTCGTGGTCGATAGAGATCTAACGTCCTTCTCTCTTTTTTTTGATGGTTGCAAAGGATAAGTGGGTGAACGAATGAACGAATGTGTACGCAAGGAGCTGCAGAGCGTGTATGTGTATGCGAGAGAGCCAAAAGGTTAGAGCAATGAGACGTCAGAAAAGGAACACACACCTCCGAAGGACAATTGCGATACACAAGAGAAAGAGACCGATAGAGAGACCGATATATATAGAGAGAGAGAGACTGAAAGAGAGAAAGACAGAGAGGCGAATACGCTGTGAAGAATAAGGAATGTCACACGAAGCAGGTCAGCAGTAACAGTATCCCACCGAGGAAAGGGGAGGGGGAACGCTGAAAGAAAGAAAAAAAGAGTAAAAAACAGCCAAATAAAAAGAGGCGTCTGCCGATGATGTGGCTATTGAGAAATGATGATGAATGACGAAAGCAAAGTGAAGCTGTGAATGGTGCTACGATGGCTACGATGGCTACGATGGCTACGATGGCTACAAAGGCTACGCTGGACAGCGGTGCCTTGGGAAGTGTATTTTTGGGTGCGGCTTGTCGGAGGTAGGCAGTCTGGTAATGTAGCGTTCGCTCGTTCGCGAAAAAAAGCAAAATAAGGTGTGGGAGCAACGAAGCCTGTTGGGTGAGTCTGGAAGACTACGGCAGCGCCTCTGGCTGTAGGCCGTCTGTCGGTCGGTGCTAGAAATTGCAGCCGTCGGAGGTTCTGGAGCCAGGCTTGTGCTGTGGGGCCAATAGCTTCCGAATGACTAAGTTATCAACAAGCTGCTGGTTGGCTGGTTGATAATTGATCTCGCACGCAATTAATGTGACGAGCACACAGAAACAACCACAACCAAAACAACAACCAAAACAACAACAACTACAAAAGGACGACTCAAAAGAAACAAAAACAGCCGATATGAAAAAGAGAAGGCAAGAGTCTGACGATGATGTCAACAGTAAAAAAAAATAGAGTTTATTTTATACAGAGATGGTTGGAGGTAGCATGAGCATGCGTACATATGACCTCCGTACTGTCCCACGGTTGAAGCTGGTCAGTACTTTCAAAACAAAACGCGTGATTTCAACACTGGTAGCACACATAGCTGACTAGCAAGCCATTCCCCCATTCACCGCGTAATTAGCCCATCTGCTCAATGGAGAGAGAGGAAGAGAGAGCGAGAGAGCGAGAGAGGAAGGGAGATGTGCAGCCACATTCGATGGAAGATCCAAGCCTCAGCAACAACTTTATACAGCCGAATAGAACTGGCCGGTCGAGCTGTTTGATCCGTCTGGTCAATACATGCAATACATGCAATACACAAGTCTTCCTGCTTTGGACGGATGTACCCTTTTTCTGTTTCTTTGCTTTTTCAAACGAGATCGGGTTCAATAAATATACGAGATACATCCCCCGATCAAATTGCCAAAATTAGCAATTACTCGAGAACTGTTAATTACATATTTTGTTGACGAATCAGATTGAGAGCGACAGACCGCAAAGAAAACTCCAAGGCATCAATATTGAGTGCAAGTAAGCAGGATGAATTGTGGTAAGGATGCTTGCATGTGCTGCGGGCGAGCTGGCATGCTGTGGGACGGGGAATGTGCTCCTGGCATACATGACACATGAGAAAGGACACATGCACAGCTCGTCAGAGGTAGCGCCACTCACCGCCGCTTTGCTACACATCAATGACGATCCACAGCAAGTGAGCAAGCAATTAAGTAAGCAAGCAAGCAAGCGGCAGACTGTGTGTCCGCTCCAGCCGCGAAATTCCACGCGTCAT
>MU602686.1:0-29487 GCA_025201865.1 Ramicandelaber brevisporus | reverse complement strand
GGATCGTATATTGGTGAATATGCAAATGACGCACAAGTCGACCAACATCAACACTCAAAGACACACTTTGAGGTATGTCGATGTAATATAAAATGATTCATTTCTTGATGTGATTCGGCAGCTAACTCAGTCAGAATCTCGATTCTAAAGAGGAATATGGTCATTATGATCGAATTAGTGATTCTGCGCAGTTTGGAGAGAATTGAATTGCACGTTCAAGAATAGCGAGTGTGGACAGCAGTAAGGTCGGGAATATGTGCAGGTGAGCGTCGAAATCAAGTCGAATATTGTCGCTGGCAAAAGCCGATATTCAGGCAAAGTTGAGCAACTTGTCTGGCCCACCTGTGGTATCTGGTGTGAATTGTTGACGATATCGGCCATCCCCTGCTATTCTACGTAATAAAGCGTGTTACCCTGTCTGCTGCCCCAATGGTCATGAACGACATCTTATCTCCCTTAAAAGAACAACGTATATCTCTCTGGTTTTTATCTGTTCATTTTAAACTTCGAGTATGTATTACTTTTTTGTCAACCACAAGGCAAGAGTGCGTTTCTGGTGACACTGCACTAAGCCTATTAAGATGAACAAGAACATGTTAAAATGGTGGAAAGAGAAGTATGAAAGAGAGCGTGGTTACGAGCCATGAAAAGGCACAATTTCAAAGACCAAGAGCGGCCTTGAGTTTCGCGTAGTTTGGAGTGCCGAGTCCAGTAACCGGGTCCCAATCAGCTACGGCTGAGAATCCATCAGTTCCACAACCTGGATTGCTGCCAGCGGTAATATCATTCAGAGCATGTGGATTACTATACAAGAGTGGATTCAAGAAACCCAGCTTTGATTTATCAGCTTTAATCAGCTCGTCGTTGAGGAGAGCAATCACGGAAGCAAAGATTGATGCGCTAAAACCGGTACCCTTCGCCAAGGTACGATCGCCACCAACAACAATAACGGCATTCATGCCTTGGGCTGAAACATCGGGGTAAGCACGACCTCCATGCTCAAAGAGGTCCTGATACTGGTTGTCAAGCGCATTAAGATACTTGCTCACCGCGTTCCTTTGATACGATGGCCGATCGAAGTATGCGGAGAATCCACCTGCTGATAAATTTGCTCCTGTTTCATCGACACCAGTCGTTGCACCAACAGCTGTCACATGTGGGCAGCTGGCTGGGAATGTGGGCACAAACTTGTTACAAGTGTTGGACGGCTGCAACCCACCCACTCCACCATCACCAGAAGATACAATCACCGAGACACCTCGAGCACCAAGCTGTTGGAATGCATTGCACAGGTTGTTGGCACTCGCTTTGCTCACTTTATCCTCGTCGAAGCCATAGCCCAAGCTAATGACTGACGGCGGGTTTGCCAGATCAAGCAGGTGATTCATCACGTCCATGAACCCAGTCATATCAGATCTACCCACTGATACGAATGTGACAGGAACGTCGCTAGCCAATCCAATAACAGTTTGTACATGCAAGTTTGCCTGGAGACCTGGGTTGTTCTGGTCATTCATTCCACCATCAATGAACATTTCACTAAAAGTTGGAGCTGGCTTCAGGTCAGGACGGAAATCCTCCAAAAACTTGGCCAAGTCAGCCTTGTTAGCGAACTCATCCTTGAAGCCGGGAATCGCGACAGTGTTTCCCTTTTGAGTTGCCTTGGCGGTTGGAAGACCATAGAGCTGCTGGATGCATTCTGGTGTTACCTGGTCGTTGCAGCTTGCTGGAGCAGTATCAGCAAGGAATGTGGACCGTGATGGAATGGTAATGATTGGCTGTGACATGGCCGGCTCGAAGAAGTTGACTGGAGACACAATGCGGACGTGATCGACGAGGGACTGAGGGATACTGTATGCCAGCGTGCGGATGGTCGTCACATCGCTGATGCCACTGCGGTAGGTGTTGAGCTGCGTCTGAAGAAGTCTCTGCGCCTGATCCACCGTCGCGTCTGCCTTGATCCACTGGTTGTCATGAGTGCCTTCAATGCCAAACGACTTGAGCCAGGACAGCACCATCTGCACAGACTCGTCCTTGGGAGCCAGCATCGCATTCAGTTCGTCACGACTCATGTGCTTGCGGTAATTTGGATTACCTGGCGTGCTCATCTCCATGAACCGATGATTGAACTGCTCGACGTTCTGCTGCTTGAGTCCGACTTGGAGGTTGACGGGGTGGTCCAGTGGCGCTGGTCCAACCAGAGCCCAGGGAGAAGGAGCAGCACCAAGTCTGTCAAACTCGACATATTGTCCGAAAGAGTTGGTGACGGTGAGACCTCCTTGTATGATTGTAAGAAGTAAGAGTAAAAGAGAAAATGGTATCATATTACGTTGATTAGATGGCAGATAGAGGTTGTAGTCAGAGGTTGCACAGCTGCAAAGTCTGCAAGCAGTTACGCGTAGTAGTGAGAATAAAAGAGAAGAGGAAAGAGAAAGGAACTTGGAGGTGTGAACAGCACTCACGGTGACGATTATACTCACGATCAGCTCGCTGCACTACGAGCCTACAATATACGGGAGATAGCTATACAATAGTTCTCCCTGGCAAGTTGATCAGCGTGAGTAGCCCGAATAGCCGAAATGTTGGCTGTGAGAAGGGGTGGCTCGAATGATGTAAGCTCAGCAGAGTAGTTTCCCCTTATGGTTAAATATGTATAAGGAGATTATGGGAACAGCTCATTCATTCTTTAGTGGTGAGAACTCGAGTAATATGAGGGTCGGCCGGATGGGTTCTCCTGATATTTAAGCTGATATACACCAGCATGAGCAACCCGAACAGCTCACGCCGTGGGACTGATGCCGTGAGAGCTTGCAAATCTTGTTACCAGTAACAAAATCATCAAAGAAAGAAATATAACACCGCCACTACCGTTTTAGCATCCATTAACTTCGGACATGTGACGGTCGATCTGCAATGTATTTTTCAATACCAATCACTGTGGTAGTAGGTGGTAGCATGACTTCCAAAGTATTTGACTATCTGTTCACACTTTGCTACTAATCAGCATTACTCCGACACTCATGCCGAAATTGGCAAATAAGATTGAGGCTGTCTGATGAAAAAAAAACTTTGTAGGCGAGAAACGGAGGCTTGATAACCTGAACGCTTTCCAGGTAAAAACTCAGCCAACTCTCTCCACTTTGTCACTCACACCTCTTGCAACTTTCAGATACTCTCAAACACACTCGCAAATATGAATATCAGCAAGCTGCTCAATCCGTTGGAACAGCAGCCGTTGAAGCGATCCAGACACGAACCTGATGCCAAGCCTGTGCCATTCAACCCCAAATCATGGCTTCCGAATGAGATCATTGGCTACATTATTCTGTTTGTTGATAAATATTTCCGTGCCAAGCTTCGCCTGGGGTCTCGAGCATGGTACACGGCGTACATGACACACCACCGCTGTTCCTGCTTAATATACAGTCGCAACACCAAGTCCACAAAATTCACTCTGACAAGTGCAGTCAATGCGATGCGCAATAATGGACGACACTTGCGCGAAATGAATGTGGTGACAACATTCTTCAAAGAGTTGGTGGAGGTTGAGCCAAACCTTGGTGATCTAATTCCAAACGTGACCTGGCTGTGTGTAATTTTAGCTGGCGGCTCGCCAAGTTCTCAATGGCTTGGCAAAGTTATATCAAAAATGGACAAACTGTATACTTTGCTTTTGGCAGAGTATAGTGCTGGTCTGGCCGATGAGCACTTTTTAGACGAACTGGACAAGGCTCTGGTGGGAAAGAACAGGATTTACGAACTCAATTTCCAAGGAGTTCATGTGGCAAACATGGATAGCTTCCCTGGTCCGAACCTACGTGAAATCGCTCCTCAGATGTTGAGTCTCTGTATTCCAATGTCGTCAATAAATGCAGAGAATGTGTCATCGAAGTTTGCGCTCTTTTGCAATGTGCGTGATTTGGGATTGTCAGATATCTCGAGCATGGAAGTGTTGCTCGCAGTTGCGAATCTGTTGGATGGACCAAAGAGTATGCCGCAGCTGAAGATATTGACAGTAATTGCAGGGTTTGACATCACACGCTCAATGCCAATTAATGATCCTGAGACTGGCCAAGATATCCATGCATACATGTTGATTGATCGCATCTGTAGTATACGTCGTCCACTGCATACATTGCGTATCAACATTGGGTTCACGCTTGGCGCATGTTCATCTGGCAATCCGGAGCTGATCGAGATTGAGCGACAGTTCCTGATTGATTTGGGCAAGAAACATGCTGAAGTGTTGCATGGACTGTACCTCACACACTTTCTGCCTACTTCTGACTATGATCCACTGAGCACGCTGTTCTACCAATCTGCACCACGCTTCTCGGCTCTTTCCATATTGGATTTGTGCCTGCCACCAACTGCACAGAACAAGCAGCGTCTGATCGATGCAATGAACAACCCGTTCCTGCTGCCACGATTGCATTTAGTGAAGTGGTCTATTGGTGGCGATGCAGATGACGAGTTTATTCAGGGTTACAATCCCATCGATCCGTCCCGCGGTATATACTTTCATGTGATTGAAGAGCGTCGCTTCGATAAATATCAGCAGGCAATGGAGATGGGTGAGAGCGTCCCATCCATTTTTGAGTCAGAGGATAGCAATCAGTAACTCATTAAAAGCCTTAATTCATTTTTGTTTAACAATGGTGACTATTCTGATTGTGTTCCAATTTAATACTCTGTAAGCATAGCTGAATATCTTTTGTCGCCAGTATTAGCTCCGTATTGACGAAAATTAGTAATCACAACAAAACGTGGCTTTTTACATCGCACACAACAAAACTCCGCGAAAAGCGGCTTGCGCAGATCTGCTAGTTGTTCATCTCAACTTCCAACTTCCAACTTTCCAACTCTCCTTTTCTCTCTTTTCTCCTCTACTCTCCATCCTCTCGCTCTTTGTTTCTGCTTTTCGCTTTTATTCCTCACAGACTGCCAACGTAAAGAATGAATATCAGCAAGCTGCTCAATCCAGTGCCAAGCAAGAAGCCGCGCTTTGACGAGGATACTTTAGTTTGTGATGAGTATTGGCTGCCAACTGAGTTGATTGCGTATATCATTACTTACACCGACTTATTCATTCGGTCCAAATTTAGACTGGTATCAAAGAAGTGGTATATTGCCTATGATATTTATCTCCGCAACAAAATGTTTAACGATATGATACATGTGAGTGAGAGATACGTCACGCGAAAGCAAGTCTTGAATATATTTGTCGATTATGGCCATAGGTTACGCTGGATGTTCATTCACACCTCAACATTACGTGACTTATTGGATATCGAGCCGAACTTTGCCAGTTTAATTCCAAATGTCAGTCGGCTTCGTGTAACAATAGATGATGGTGTATCAAATCAGCAAAGGGTACGAGATTTTGTGGCGAAGCTGTGCAAATTAGTAAGAATAGTCATCAGGGAGTTTGGATCCACAGCCGATAGACATCTGGCAAGTGAATTAGACAAGTCTGTTGCGATCATGCCACATCTTCAGGAAGTTGATTTAAGTGATATCGATTTGGATCTCAATGCGTTTCCTGGGCCAAATGTGAAGGAGCGTGCGCATCAAATAGTGGACCTGGGTATGTCAGTGGCCAGCATTGAACCAGGAACGGTTGCTTCAAAATTCGAGATGTTCAAGAATGTTGAAATTTTGAGTATTAGAGGCATTAGTAGCGTGGTTGTTCTCAAAGAGGTTACAGAGTTGGTGATTGATGAAAAGAACTTTCAGAGTCTGCGTATTCTAGAAGTACATAGTGAGTTCGATCTATCCCATGCCGATCCGGTTGTCAACGAAGAAGATGGTACCACGGTCACTGCGATGGATCTCTATCTGAAGATTTGTGACATTCGACGTCCACAGTTTTTGCTTCGTGTTGGCTTTATTCTTGGCGCATGCTCAAAGACTAATTCGACGCTGATTGAGAGGGAGCGAGAGTTTGTCATCAAATTGGGCAAGACCAGCGCTGAAGTACTGGAATTGCTGGAACTGACACACTACACGCCAGTTGGTGACTACGATCCACTGACAACGTTGTTTTACGAGAGTGCACCGCGGTTCCCGAGGCTTCTCTTTTTATATGCCCATGTCTCTCCAACGGCTGCCACTGGACTACGGATTATTGAGGCTCTGAACAATCCATTCTTGTTTCCCTCCTTTGCTGAAGTGATATTCTATGTGGATGGATCACAATCACCAGAATGGGATTGGGACTATAATCCAATTGATCCCTCCCGAGGATTCCAATTTTTGGTAACAGAACCAGACTATGAAGATGAAGCGCGGATGATAAATGAGAATAACGATGAAGTTATTCCTTCTTGGTTCTTGTCTGATGACTATGATGACTATGATGATCCTGATTACTCTGATGACTCTGATACTCCGAATGACACCTAATATCATTTAATGAGTCCTATCACATTTGTCTTCAAGTAGTTTTTACTAACTTTAATTCAAAAACTTAAATTGGAACTCTAAACTTTGATGCTTTTGGTTGCTGCATTGCCTGCTTCTTTTTCGCCTTCATAAACTTGCCCAGTGCTGTCTCGGTCTCTGCCTTCTTGGCTTCTTCCTCATCGATACCAGCATGTTGATTATCTCTCATGTTTTGCACTCTTTGCAGTGCCCGCTGCATGTCATTCTTGCGGTTATCAATCACATTCTTAACCTTGCGACGCAGCAGCTTACGCAATTTAGAATTACGCTTACCATGTTTGGTCGCCAGATCCTCCAACTTCTTGAGACGCTGATCTTGCTCATCGTCTTCTTGCTCACGCTTGCGAGATGAGTTGGATGCGCGGTCGACTGTGCCAATGAATGATGGATCGAGAGCAATGGTCTCTGGCTGGAGCTTGTCGAGCAAATTGCGAACTTCGACTTCTTGGCGCTGCTTGGCCGTTTGGAACGGATTGATTGAAAGCGAGTCAAAGTTGGGCTCACCAGCGCCAGGAACAATGAGACTCTTGAAGCCGCTGGAGTGTCCAATGCCAAGCACATCTTCGTATGGACAGAACTGAATGTTGGTGATTGTGGAGCCTTCTTCGGTGTGGTTCATGTATGGACTCTGCTGCTTGGTTGTCAATGCATCGCGCCAGATCGAGACATTGCCACCAAATGACACCGCCAGCAATCCACGCTGGGAAATGGCCAAGTCTGAAGCTGTGGTTGGAGTGTAGTACTCATGGACACAGTCAAAAGTGTTTCGAATATCCCACACCTTCATCTTGCCATCCATACCAGCGGTCACCATGTGCTTACCAGAAGGATCCGCTGCAATAGCTTGAATTGGTCCACGGTGAGCCATCAGCTTCACCAGCGGCTCCGACATTGTTGGCGACCACATTGTTACAGTACCGTTGCTGTGACCCAGATTCAGCACTGCATTCCACGGATTCTGCACCATTGTCTGACATGGACCAAGCTTTGTTCTGTACTCTGATACAATCGCACCAGTTGACGTGTCCTGGTACCGCAAAATGCCCTGGCCGCCAACCGATGCCAGCAGGAAATGATGTGGCAAAAACTCCAGTCTCTGAACATCAATATGCTTGCGCAAACAATGCACCTCCGCGCCAGTCTTGTCGTAAATGTAAACGAATCGCTTTTGAGCAGCCGCAAACATTGTCTCATTGTGCAGCCACACTACATCGCGCGTCGATTCCCGCACATGGAACTCTGTGCCAATTCTCGCAGCCTTCCAGTTGACGCTCGCCAAATGTCCACGTCTGCCCGCCAGCAGCAGCATCTTGCCGTCGCGCGTGTACTTGGCTCTGTACGGGCCGAGCTGATCGTCCAGCTTCAAATCAAAGATACGCTGTCTGCTTGACAAATCCACATGCTCCTTGATTTGCTTCTGTGAGAACTTGAATGTTCGCTCCAGCGAGCCTTCCTCAGCCTCCAGGAAACCAGCGCTCTCAACCTGCAGCAACTCGGCACGAGCGGCACTCTCAGCTGCAGCATCAATCTTCTGCTGAGTGCGCTCCAGCTGCATGCGCAGCTTCTTGTCCTGAGTACGCTTCGGAGCCGACAACTCAGTAGCCTTTTTGGTCTCTTCAGCAACATCGTCAGCCTTGCCGCCGTGGCCGAGCAAACCGGCAGCAATGGGACGAATATACTTTGGAGTTGACTCTGGTGCTGGTACGAGATCAAGCTTCTTTTTGTTGCTGTTGCTGTCATTGCTGTCGTTGCTGTCGTTGCTGTTGGATCCGGCCGCAGCCTTCTTTCCAGTTCTGGTTTTGCCCGCAGGTCCGTCCCTTTGCCGTGGCGCCTTCTTGGTGATCCGCGAAGCTGCTGCAGCCGTTGATGTGCCAGTCATTTCTTTATTTTTATTTTTATTCTTTTACTCTTGAGTGTGAAAATGGGCTGCTTTTAAAAAGGCGCTTTATTAAACCCCACATTGAATGACACATTCGCCACCACTGTGTCAGGCTGTATGCCAGACTGTATGCAATATCTTTCTTATCAAAGTACATAAATAAATGCACTGTGTAGTTTTCTTTTCTTCTTTTTCTTCTTGATGCAGTGAAGTGCATATACACTGCATCGGTAACACCAAAACAACAAAAAAATGTTGAGCGTGCTCACATACACCAACTTTCTGCATACGTATGTGCATCAGCCCTCTGTCCCTATCTCCTTCCTCTCATTTGTTCCGAGGTGTGCATGTATGCAGGTTGCCTCTATTACATATTCCGAGTGCACCAACATGCAGTGTACAGCTTTCAAAAAAAAAACTTGCAGATAATTGCATTTGCCCCCGTTCACTCCGAGTGAGTCAGTGGATGCATACTGCAGTCTGCAGTAACACTTTCAAATAGAATGAAAAGTAAAAAGGAAAACACGCGGATCACTGCGTTTCAATGTCACACTGGTGAGTTAACTAGTTACATTAATGGCAGCTGGCTGACTAAGCCTGTATGTATGTATGTGAGTGTGTATGTGTGTATGGGTTTGTGTGTGTGTTTGTGTTGTATGCAACCCTTTTTCAGCTACTTGTAACCCATCGGGTTAGTTGGCTGTGTATGCAAGTTTCTACGTTAACTATGCACTGCAACTACAAAATAAAGCAGTCACCCTACATATGATAGCATAGACTGTCGCTTACACAAAAAGACACAGTATACATGTGTTAGAAGTGTATTTTTGTTGGTGCCATGCTCGCCTCTCATTAGCTTAACACAGTCAATACACCCCCAAAAGCGGTTTTACACTGCATACTGTAATCGCAACACTCTGCAGGTCTGTAATAGAAAGAAGGAAAAAAACAAAACAGGGCAACAGCACTCATACCCACTCACTATCTCTCCGCCGGCGGCTGTGATTGAAGTGATCGGCCCGAATCCTATCTCTGAACGTTGCAGGAAAATTAGGTGGACGGCCCCGGGGAAACTATGTGTATCGATGAATACCCTTCTGTTACTGCCCAGTCCAGGCGCGCATGCATCTAACTATTGCGACAGTGTACAGCTTTCCTTCATGGACACACATACACACATACACATACACATACGCACATGTTACTTAGCGCCGCCACCATCTCCTTCCCTTCCCCCGTTTGTCGCTGCAGCTCACCTAATCAATTCGTACCTTTTTGTTATAGCAAAAAAAAGCAAGGCCGCCCACCAGCCGCACCTCGTACTCGGCGAAAGAGAGAGAAGAAGAATAAGAAAAAGATAGAAAGACTCTACAACAAAAAATATCGTGATCGGTCACAGCATTCAATACTCTAGGTTGCAACCACGAGTGTCACTTGACTTGCAGCTGACTGTAGAATCTTTCTCTTGCCACGTACCTTTCCGCAGATGCAATAGTAGCTCACGTTTTCTCGCAATCCACTACCCTCGTTCAGCAAAGAGACACCCATAGTCACACCAGCTACAAAAAGCACTTTTAAAATAGAAAAGGCACTGCATTCATCCCAAGTACCTATACTCGACAAAAGTGCAATCAGCTAGGCGGCTATAGCTGAAACTACCAGTAACGTGACCCTCTACCATATCACAAAGCCATTCCCATCACTTGAAACACATAGTCATCCTTTGTTTTTCTTTGCTTTACCTCGCGCCACAACTTGATAGTAACTACTCGATCTCTTTGTACTTCGTATTTTCAGTCTTACACCCTGTTTACTCACGCTCCCCACCTCCATTTGATACCGAAGGGTTGGACTAGAGAGCACTACCACGTATACAGCCACATTGCTTTTTTGCTTCATTGTTATTTTTGTTCCATTGTATTTTTGTTTCATTGTGTTTTCTCTTTCATTGCTACCTCCTGGCTGTCTACCTTTTCCATACAGTACATAACCATTCGGCTATTGAACGGTAGAGCTAGTCACCTCCTGAACATTTTCGCAATATCGGTGCCGCAGTCAATTTTGGGACACACGCGGGCTGTCATTTACAGACGCACACGCGCGTGTGTATTGTTTCGAGCACTTTCTTCCCCTTGCTGGATGTATCTGCTGCTGCCGCTTTATAAAAGCTCTCCAATCGTGTCCCTGTTTCTGTTCTTTTCGTGCCTGCAGAGTGCCTTTTCATTCACTACGGTTTCTCCAACGCGTAAACCCTCCATCCTCGCCTTTTTGCTTTGCTTTGTCTTTGTTTACATCATTGTATCCTCCACTCTGTGTCACACACACACTATTATCCTCTAATTGACTACATTGGACTTACTGCCACATCTTCTTCATTTGTACGGCTGTAACAAGTCATCAGCACCGACTCGAACCCTCTCACTCTCTTTTATTTTCAGTCTCGTTCTTTCTGTTTGCTCACTCTTTCTTTGTCCGTGCTTGGTTTCGCGTTTATTGCACCTGCATCCGCATCTGCATCTTCTTTTTTTGAGGAGAGACCCGGCATTTGCGATACACACAGCTGTAAGTACAACTATCAGTACAACCCACCAGACTTCACAACGCATCAGTCAGCAACAGTAGCAACAACAAAAGCAGCAAAAGAGAGTCGGTCACTTTGTTTCCTCGCACTCGACTGCACCTTTCCTCTTTACCCCCTGCAAATACTGTTCTTTGTCTCTTTCTATTCTCTCTTTCTTTCATTCATTCATTCATTCATTATTTTGGTTTGTTTCTTTTGACGATTGTGAACTTGTGACCGTGTGACTGTTAAAGCTCCTTTTTGACAGTTTTTACAGTCTTACTCCCCCATTTCCGTCAATAAAGAGAGAGAAAGATATTTATATATACACATCGTCACCATCAACCACAAAGAACCCATTCATACTGGAATCGAAACAAAAAGAACAAAAAAGCAATAAACAAAGCGTGGCTGCTGTTTTTTTTCTTCTTTGTTTTTGTTTTGGCGTTTATCGCATTCGTTTCTCTCTTCTCGTCTTTTCTCTTCCTTGTTTCTTTCATTCGTCTTTGGAGTTGTATTTGTTTATCGTTCTCATTCACCTTCTTTGCCATCTGTCTCTTTTGTTTCATATTTGATTGGAAGAGCGTCAACTGTAAACAAACACGACATATACGTCAATTCTCACATTCCAATTAGCATCAGCAAACAGCATAACAGCAAGCAACAGCCGCAGTTCCAAGTATCTTGTTTGCTTTTTTGTTTACATCGTCCGCCGCAGCAGTCTACTACTCGCAAACGAGCTTCTTATAACACCTCACACGCTCGCTCTATTGTGTAGTAGCTTCCTTCAACCACTTCTTCCGCTTCATCCAACACTCTCTAACCAACAATAACAACAACAACAACAACAACAACAACACGCAATCGATTATCATTGTCAAGATGCTTGCCTATGGAGTTGGAACTGTGCAAACAACGGTCTCTGCAGCTGGCACTGCAGCGCCACCACCACTACAGCAGCCACAGTACCTACAACAGTACCATCAATCAACAATGACTACAACATCAACTTCAACATCGAAGCCACCTCAATGGACAGTTGTCGGTCAACAGCCAACACCTGCCACGACAGCTCGCGAATGTCCTCACAAACAAGCTCATTCTCAGCAGCAGCAACAGCAACAGCAACAGCAGCAGCAGCAGCAGCAGCAACATCAGCAATATCGGCAGCAGTTGGTGAACGTCGCTGCTCGTCAAGTGCCTCTCAGCATTGTATTCCCAATCGTTCCTCAGGGTAGTAGTATCAACTCACGATGCATGTTGATTGGGTTTGCAGCCCTGTCGTTTGTGAACGCACTGCCTCTGTCACAGGGCAAGATGATTGTCGACACTCTGCTCACCAAATTCTCATTGCATTCTTCGCCAGTCACCAGCAACAATAGCAGCAATGGCAACGGCAATTGTAACAGCGACAACAGAGAAGAGATATTATCGGATCGATTTGATTTGGTTCCCCCTGCACTGTGGCACCATCTCGTATCACTTTCCAACAAAAATGTCTTCATTATGCTCGATATCATTCGCGACTCGATCACAGATGCTTATCGGATCAACAAACCCGAGATATTTGTCAACACCAAGTTTGGACAATTATGGACTTATGGATTAATGAATCCTCTTATTTTTATCACTACAATCTGCAACATTACCCGTGTCTGTGATGCTTCGATAATGATTGCACTCTGCTACCTGGAGAGATTGAGATCCAAGCTAAATATGAATTCCATAGGACATGTAGACACACCTCATCGACTGTTTATGGGAGCAATCATGTTGGCTGACAAGTACTTGAATGATTCATCGAATGTGACTACTAAATTTCTGAGTGGCATAACTAGCGGCATATGGCAGCCAAAGGATGTGTTGGAGATTGAGCAAATGTTCTTGAAGATGATAGACCATAATATCAATGTGGACAGAGATCAATTGGTAGAGTTTCTTCATCGATATGAGTTTCCGGTTCACGAAGTGGTGGTATTGGTGAAAAGCTACGATGAAATGTGTGGGGATCCGCATAAAGTGAGACAACAGCCTCAGCCAATTGAACAAATCGCCGTATGGAGACAGAATGCAATTTATGAAAAGTGCTTGCAACAGGTTTGGCAGCGGGATATTCAGTCACAGCTCCAGCGAATGCAGTTGCATCAACACCAACACCAACACCAACACCAACAATATCAATCCACAGTATTACCCTCAATCAGCGATGACGGCAGAGAAGTTAGCGATGTGGAGACTACTGCAACTAGCTCATCGTGTGTAAGTCCAATCACTCCAGGTGAATCCGAGTTTCAACTTCCACCTCACATTGTGCCTCAACAAGCATTTTGTCTGTCTAAGAAGCTATTCCCAATGCAAGTGCCTCCTCAGAAGTTTGCTCACCAATCACCCTCCTTATTTGTAAAACACTAATTAAACCACATTCTCTTCATTCGTCATCATCATCCTTATCATCATCATTTTTACTATTCATTTCATTTCATTTCAAATTATAAAGTTATTTTCCTTTTCTATTCCTATCCTATCCCATCTTATAGTCTGTGTTTGTATTCGTGCTGCTATTCGTCAACGCTGTCTCGTTCATTTTATTTTAATTACTTACTTTTTACTTCTATACTTTAAAGTAAAGAATCTATTTATCTTTAAGTTTCATTCAAGAGTTTATTGAAGAGAGTTTATTGTAGAGAGAGTTCTAACTTAATTATGAGATTGATTTCCACATGACAAAAACATTCCTTTGATTCTGCTCAATACTGATGTTGATTTGCTTTTCCGGATAACCTTGTCAGTCATTCTCGAATCAGAAACCACCTGCGACAGCTGTTTGTGATGCTTTTGAAGCGATTGTTGTTTGATTGTACGCTTTGAATCTATTCTCGCCTTCATTGCTGGGTCGACTGATGATACAGAGTCTGCAACTGGCCCAATCGCTACTTCGCCTTGCTCAGGATTGCCATCGTGTTCACTGCCAGACATTGAGTGGCTGCGATGCCGTTGAACAGCTGGCTGTATGGCTGAAAGTGGATCTGTACCAGTTGGAACTAATTGCACATCGTCGTTGTTATTATAATGCCCATTGCCTTCTATTGGTCCAAATACATTCTCCAGCTGGTTGTTTGTGTTGATTGCAGCATTTGCCTTCGCAATAAAGTCGTTCCAATTTGGCTGGTTTGATGATGACTGAGATGGAGGCTGTACAATTCCTGATTCCATGGGAGGTGGAATCTGGTTATGCAATTCTGTCCATGTAAATCTGTCTTTATCAGTTGCATCCAGTGATGTAAAGAATACATGCTGTCTAATGTCATCTTCATTTCTCAGCGCAGCTCCATCTGCACCGGTAAGCACAATTCCACCAGGTGCACTAAACCGTGTTTGATAATCAAATGACACATGTCCTAGTCTTTCCGATGGCTCCAGTACCAGCAATTTCTCGATTAGACTGCGAGCTTCTTGTGGGAAGTTCTCTGGGAATGAATAGTCGAGTTTCATTACCTTCTGGAATGTTAGGTATTCAGTGCTTCCTTTAAATGGAGGTTTGCCAGAAATCATTTGGAATAAGATACATCCAACTGCCCAGAAATCACACTCTTTGTCAACCGGTTTATTGCTCAACAGTTCTGGCGATACATATTCTGCAGTGCCCACAAAAGAACTCGCCCGCTGTCTTCTTTGCATTCCCTCGCCATCTTCTCCTCGTGACACAGATGATGCATTGTTGTTGATGGCCATTTTTCTATATCTATCTGCTCCATTGCCTTCACTAGAAGTGATCAATTTAGCTGAGCCAAAGTCCGTAATTTTCAAGTGCATATTCTGAGCCAGCAAGCAATTCTCTGGCTTGACATCTCTATGGATAACTCCCTTTGCATGCATATATTCCAGCGCATCAATTAGCTCTGCTGTGTAAAACCGGGCCGCCCTCTCGCTCAATGATCCATGCTTTCTTATAAATCCAAGCAGCTCTCCATTGGTTGCCAAATCAATCACAAAGTATAGACTGGACGCATCTTGAAATGTATAGTGCAGTTTGACAATGAATGGATGCCGATGCAATCTGTGCAGAGCGTCCTTCTCCGTTATTGCAGTTGCAGTCTTGTTTTCGCGCATCAGATGCTGTTTATCGAGAATTTTGACGGCAAAGTACTTGTTGGTCAATGGCTCGAATCCTTCGACAACTGTTGAGAATGAACCTTCGCCTAGCGAGCGGCCAAACACGAAATCATGAGGAGTACGACGTCTACCAAGAGAACTTCCTGGTGCTGCTGCTGCCGTTGCTGTTGCTGTTGATGGTGACTGGGATTGGACTGTGGCGTTGGAGTCGAGAGAATAATGTGACACGGACGAACCGAGACTGTCGGTACTGGGCTGAGTGAGCATCATGTGGGAGAGCTGGTACTGCTGACGAGAGTTGAACGGGCTTGCTTTTAAAGAGGCTGAAGAATGGCTGTGTATGCCGGCTACAGCCGCTGCCACAGAAGAAGGCATTGCTGGCAATTGGAGTTGAATAGCTGTTGCACTGCCGCTATTGCTGCTGCTCATCGCTCAAGTCTTTGTTCGTTAGTTCGTTTGTTCGTTAGTTAGTAAGTTCGTTCGTTTGGGCTTGGATCGCTACTCTAGCGGGCGTGAGCTGTGGAAGATGACAAAAAGAACAAAAACAAAAGTGGTCAAAAATAGAGCCAATACAGAAAGGTGGAGAGCACACACTCTGTGTCCACGAGGTAGAGTCGCATAAATTAGCCCGAACGACAACCCACAGCACTGTCTCTAATTCAATGTAGTACAGACACACATGTATTGGTACTACAAGCGAATAAACAAAAACAAAACAGTAACAAAAACGGCAGCAAAGATGGCAATCCTAACTATACCCAATACTTGTTTGCTTGTTTGCTTGCTTGTTTGTTTGCTTGTTTGCTTGTTTGTTTTTTACCAGAAGGTGTTATTGAAAGATGCAAAAAAGCACTAGCATTTAGTAAGTAAAAAAAGAGATGGAGTAAAGAATAGTGATAAAAAGGGAGTAAATTGCGAGATGATAAACGCTTGCAAGAATCACAGACACGTTGTTTGTTTGTTTTATTTGACTTCAAAGTGTGTGTTGGAGAGTCGGTGTTGGCCAATTTTTGCAAACTCCTATGATGAGGTCCGAATTGGCGGGCTGAGCTACCGGCAGTTGTGATTTGATTAAAAAAATAAACGAAATCGTGCAAAGATGTGCACATTACATGATGATGCGAGGCTCGGTGATGTTATCCTTGATGCCCTTGTGAGGCAATACAGAGCCACCGTTGATGTAGATCTCATCAGACACGCTGACATCGTCTCCCAAGACAGTGACTCCCTCAAGGCGAGCCCACCGTCCAACTGACGAGTTCCAGCCAACAATGGTGCTCTTAACCCAGGCGTAGTCCTTGACAGTAGAGTTCTTCAGGATGACGGTGCGCTGGATGCGGACACCATCGCCAATAGTGACATTCGGGCCAATGACGACGTTTGGACCAATCTTGCAGCCTTCGCCAATCTTGGCGGTTGGGTCAACCAGCACATTGCCGCCGTGGACATACGAGCCCTTGCAGAGCTGCTCTGGGCTCTTCTGGGCAACGCTGGTGAGGTAGAGGCAGGTGCCAGTGAGGAAGTCCTTTGGCTGGCCGACGTCCATCCAGAAGCCCTTGAGATCAAAAGTGTGCAGTTGCTTGTCACGAGCCATGAATGGGAACACCTCTTGCTCGATGCTGGTTGGACGGAGCTCAATGCGGTCCAAAACAGATGGGTTCAAAATGTACAGACCAGCATTGATGCGGTTGCCAACGTACTCCTGTGGCTTCTCAACAAACTTCTCAATGACAGTGCTTTCCGCAGTCTCTGTGACAATGACACCGTACTTGGATGGCTCCTCGACGGTCGTGGCCACAATGGTTCCCTCGCAGCCGTGGGCAGCATGGAAATCACGGAGCTCCTCAAATGGGAAGTCACAGATGACGTCGCTGTTCAGCACAAAGAACGGAGAGTTGTCCTTGGCAAGAATGTCGCGAGCAAGAGCGAGAGGACCGGCAGTGCCCAGCGGCTCATTCTCAACAGAGAATGTAATCTTGATGTTGTATTCGGCCTCGTACTTCTCCATGACGGCAACCATGACTTCAGGGCGGTAGTTGACGGCGAGGACAACATCGGTGACACCAGCCTTGGCCAATGCCTCAATCTGGTGGACAATCATGGGCTTGTTGCAGAACTCAACAAGAGGCTTTGGAATGGTCAGAGTAAGTGGGCGAAGACGAGTGCCGAAGCCGCCAACGAGAATGAGAGCCTTCATTATTGATACTGAGCGTAGTTACAGAAGCAGTTTGATGCAGGTTATAGCAAGTAGGGAGTGAGTAAAGGAAGGGAAGTGAAGATGAGAGATGAAGATAGAGTGAGCGAGCGAGGAAGCGAGCGAGCAGAGAGAGAAATAGGGAGAGAAAGACACAGACAGACAGAGACAGAGAGCGATCTGTAAGTTGTTAAATAAAGACAAAGAGGCACACAAACTAGGGCTGAGTGTTGGAGTCTTGTTCTTTGTGCAGCTCTCGACGCGCGTAGTGTTGCAGTTACTGGCGGGGGAGGTTGGAAGAGTAAGAGGGAGCGAGAAGGAGCGGTTGAAGTGTGTGTGAGTAGATCGCGATCAGAGACGAAGTTGCGGTATGCGGAAGTTTCGAGAGCTTGGATGATATCGATCCAGGAGAAAGAGAGAAAGTTGGCAGCGAGCTGAGCGGGAGCGGGGGCAGGGCGGTTGCCGAAGTCGTCTAGTAGTAGTTAAAAAAAAACAGCAACAAAATCTGTGGATGTCGGAATTTCTGTGTCTGGAATACTGTGACTGGAGGAAGAGCACGAGGGACAAATCAGGTCTCGAGGTTGGTACAGCCGGGGACATCCAATTCGCTGATGCTATAAATACGTATGGGACATCCAAGAAAAGATAAGTGACACGTTGCACGAATGAAAGGTGGACATTCGATACATTTGGTGCTACTACTGCTGCTGCTGTTGCTACTGCTCTGATGATGGTTGAGAGTGACGTCGTGGCCCTCGTTGTAAAAAAAAAGCAACAGATGCCAGTCATCTCAGAAGTCAATGCAAGAAAAGAAGAGAAGAGAAGAGAAGAGAAGTGGAAAGAAAGAAAGACAGTGATGAAACGCCAAGACGATGCCTGCCCCTGCATTTGTCTTGGCACAACGTGGCGACTGCTTTAAAAGAAGTAAGAGTACTCTCGGATATACACAGGTAGACTTATGCAGACGTGTCAGCCGGTAAATACATTAATCTCCATAGTTAAAGTTAGCTACAATAATGTCCTAAAGATAGACACTCTAGGGTATCCCATGAATATACATTGATTGTCGGCAGAGCATCTACGCCGATCATGTTTAAAACGACGATCATTCCGCCATTGCTTGAAAAAGAAAAAATAGTAACAACAACTGGATCGTGGCAATGAAGCCAGTTGCGCACAGTCGTTGTTGAGTAGAACTCGATACTGGTGTGAAGTAAAGTTGGGATGGCAGCAGTTGTTTATTTGGTTCATACACACTCTCTCACACAGTGAGCGAGTCTCTTTCACTCGCACAGTTGCTTTGCACAACAACAATAACAATAACAACAACAATAACAACACAAAAAGAGACAACAAACCTTTATTTTCAAGCGAAAAGAGAAATCTACAGCCTAACTTTCCGAGAACATGGCACTACCAGCTTCGCGAACTGGCGCCTCGAGCTCTGCAGCAGCTATTGCAGGCACTACAAGGGTACGTTTCTCTGCCGCTCTTTGTTTAGTCTGGCTTGACTTGAGTTGACTTGAGTTGACTTGGCTTGATGATCGCTTTTGCTCACTGGCGATTACGAGTCAGGCACACACACAGAAAGGGCCAACACAGACTATCGACTGATGAGTAAACAAACACAGCAGGCACACATACTGACATACTGACTTTTCTCTCTCTATTTCTCGTTTGTCTCTGCTGGCTTGTCGTTAAACAGCCGGTATCTAGAGCTGGAACATTGGCAGCAGGCAGTTTGAATACTACCACAGCTGGAACTCGAACTGTCCGTACAAATTCATCAGCAGCGTCTAATGCAGCATCATCTTCATCAACTTCATCATCTTCAACATTGGGTACACGCCCGAGACTGGCCCATTCAGCATCCTCGTCATCACTGGCGGCTCGGGCACGTCAAGGTGCTGCACCAGCTGCAGGATCAACAGCCCCAATTTCTGCATCATCAAGCAGCACTGGTGGCGTCGGTGGCGGTCTGACACGTGCACGCACTGTTCGCACTGGAGAATCTTCTGGCGCAGCGACATCCTCATCTCGGACTGCTGGTGTTGCTCCACCTCTTCCCCAAATAACGTCACCAAGGCGACCAGCTGCGGGCACATCGGCCGTGAACTCATCTTCGACATCAGTCCATTCAGCCCGCAGTGCTTCCAGTGGAAGCGATGATGCCCCTACATCTTCTCGACCAGCTCCATCTCGCTCAGTTCCTGGTATTGGCGGTGGCACAATGGCAGCATCTCGGCGGCCACCACCCTCCTCTCAGTCACAGCAACAGCAATCACAGACTTCATCCCTACTGTCATCCGCATCATCAGGTGCATCCGCCCGTCTTCGTCCACCATCTCGCCCAGGTGCAGCTCCAGTAACAGCATCTTCATCATCGTCATCGTCCACCCGTCCGTTACCTGGAGCAACGCGTCCACCACAAACAGCTCCACTGCCATCTGCAACCCAGCGTGCCAATATACAGTCAAATGTGGCGGCGGCTAATGCAGCGGCTGTGGCTCGTAGTGCAGCAATGGCCAAGCAGCCAATATCACGGCCAGTAGCCACTGCAACAGCCACAGCTAGCAAACCTGTGGCATCCTCTAGTGGCAAAGAGAGTGCAAGTGTCAACAAGGGTACAGAGTCGACTCAACACCAGCAACAACAGCCACAGCAGCAGCAGCAACGACCAGCGTCATTATCTTCAGCATCAAACACTGGTCCACCAGCACCCGCACCAGAGAAGCGCTGGAGTCTGCCCGACTTTGCTATTGGTAAGGCACTTGGCAAAGGCAAGTTTGGAAGAGTATATCTTGCTAAAGAGAAGGCCAGTGGATATGTAGTTGCACTCAAGGTATTGTACAAGGATGAGTTGCGCCAATGTCAGGTTGAGCAGCAATTGCGTCGCGAAGTTGAGATTCAATCCCATTTGCGCCATTCGCACGTCCTAAGATTATTTGGCTATTTCCACGATGAAAAGCGAGTTTATTTGATACTGGAGTTTGCAGCGCGTGGTGAAATCTACAAAATCCTCAAAAAGAATGGCAGATTCTCCGAGCGTCGTGCATCAACGTATATCCGCCAGCTTGCTGAAGCTCTCAAGTACCTCCACTCTAAAGATGTTATTCATCGCGACATCAAGCCAGAGAACCTGCTGCTGACCGAAAGTGGAGACTTGAAGATTGGAGATTTTGGATGGAGCGTTCACGCACCCAATTCACGCAGGCAAACAATGTGTGGAACTTTGGATTATATGCCTCCTGAAATTGTAGAAGGCAAAAAGTATGGACCTCAGGTGGATTTGTGGTCATTGGGTGTACTGTGCTTTGAGTTTTTGGTTGGACAGCCTCCATTTGAAGATTTGCGTGGTCAGACTGAGACTTATGAGCGTATCACTAACGTCGACTTACATATGCCCGATCACATCTCTGTCGAAGCCGCTGAGCTGATTCGTAGATTGCTGCAATATAACCCAGAGGACAGATTGACGCTGGACCAGGTGCTGAATCATCCATGGATATTGATGCACAAGAATTCATTTGCAAAGGATGATGGTGCTGGCTTGGATGGTGGAATTATCAAAAATGCCGAGGATGGTGATTACGATGAACACGTTGAAACTTATTAAACAATTTAACTCTGATTCTAACTCTAACTCTAACTTTACTAATAACAATATTTTTAAACAATGATATTCTTGTGTGAATGTGCGTGTGTGTGTTTCTTTAAACAGCATCGATCAGGCACCCACGGAAATCACTGGTGGAGGTTCGACAGCCACCTGCGGCGGGTATAAGTGTTGGCGAGTATTGGTACTCGGCTGTGTCCATGTTCGCCGCACTTTTATTTGTATATCAGAAGGTTGATATCGCTTGCTAAGATTGTACGTAATTCGAGCCAAGAATCCTTTGTTAGATGGCGCTTCCGCATCTTCCTCGCGAATGAATACAGTCGTCCTGAAGAATAACAGCTGTCAATCCATCGTCCCTATCTGCTGCCGATATCTTCATTGGCCGATAGCGTCTGATGACGGAGCCGAGCTGCGCCAAGCTGATCTCATCAACAATCTGGTCGAAAATCGCACAAACTCCGTGACTGATGTTGGCAAGTACCGCAGATGAAGCTTCGAGAGATGCGTTGGCGGCAGCGAGACGCCTGTTGTACTCAGCTTGTTCCTCAGATGTACGGGTATCAGTCTTGCACAATGGACACAGTGCACTGGTCGTTGTCAGCCACGGATCGATACAGGCTGTGTGGAAGACATGGCGGCAAACCGGAAGAACACGCACACTGTCGCCAACCGCGAACTCTTCAATGCAGATGCTGCAGCACTCGTGCGAGGCTGATGTATCTTGACCTGAGCGAGTCGTGGCATCAGTTGTAACACGAGCAAGTGTTCGAGCACGAGCAAGAGTGGCAGCTGGTGACTCATTATCATCCTTCTCACCAACAGCAACAGCAACAGAACCAGCAACTGGAAGTGCAACAGCCAGTGACCGTGTGAGGACTTGATCCTTATTGTTCGGGCTCAACACGACGGTATCAATGTCATCCACGTTTGACTTGGCTGGCTTTGGAACTTCGGCACGAGCGCGCTCTCGTCGCTCGGCACTCTCATGATGCCACTGTTCCAATGCTTGCTGCATTGCTACCGTAATTGCTTGCTCCTCACAATCAATAGGTGAATCAGAGTTCAAGGCCCTATGATTCTTTGAACACTACCACACAATGCCAGCGCCTATTAAAATAAACGCTATGGAACAAGGGACGATTACAGCTGCTGGATGTGGGCCTGAGGACGACTCCACACTTCTAGGTCGATGGACCAGAAACGGGTTAGCTTGTATTGACTTTGAGAGTGGAGCAGCGGCGGCTAGTTGTGACATAGCCACAGCGATAACAAACAATAAGAAGTATATCATTTGAGGCGAGAGGGTTGAAGCGGAAAGTTGATGATGAGAAGGAAAACAGTGAAACGGAGAGTTGGCATCGGGAGTTGCAAGCTTCACTTTATATCCGAGTTTTTGGTTGGTCTAAGCTCCAACCTTGTGCACACATGCCAAGGCAAAAATATGCATAATCCGGATCGAAAGTTACACCCCATCCAATTTTCGACTTGGTAAACGAGGCTTGGATTTTCGCGTTCCGCGTGGGATTAAGAGGAATAAAACACAACTAGACACGCCATTCACAATCCAAATTGGGGGATGGGGATGATGCTTAAAGAAGCGATCAGCTGGCTGATGTGTTGAGTAAGCAGCAATAATGCAAATACTTTTAATGTCATTGTATAGACATTCGAGACTCTTTAAGTACGAGAAACAAGTCAGAGTTAAACACTTTCACTTTCACTTTCACTTTCACTTTCACTCTTTTGCCGCAATTGCATAAGATCAACCGAATATGCTCTCATACCTCGGCTTTTAAACCATCTCGATCTGATTGGCCGTGAAAGTTCAGGTGATCGTGATTGCTCCGACCGCGTGACACTCGGAGTACAAGATGTATACATTTTTTTTCCCACACTAACTTCCGACACGCAGGCTCGTTCTGTGCCCGCCTCTCTTTTTTTCTTTGCTCTCTGTTCTCCGCGCATCTCATCAACTCGCCCATACCCTTCATCGCCATTTGTAAAGATCTACTCACACGATGCTTCGCTCACTGCTCTCTGCCAGCAAGAACACCACCTCGGCCGTCTCTGCACGCGCCTTCTCGACGTCCAGCCGCGCCGCCACCATTGGCGTGCTCGGTCTTGGCCAGATGGGCTACTCTATGGCTCGCAACGTGTTTGAGCGCTACGGCAAGCCCAACAACGAGTCTGTCGTCGTCTACGACATCAACAAGAGCACCGTGGACCGGTTTGTATCCGAGCATTCCGCTCTTCAAACCTCGTCTGCCAAGATTATCGGCGCGTCCACTCCCGCCGAGGTTGCTGAGCAGGCCGATGTTATCGTCACCATGCTGCCAACCCCAAAGCACGTGTACGATGCCTACCTGGGCGAGAATGGTATCGCGCGTGTGTCTGCCCATTCCAAGAAGCTGACCAAGCCAAACGTGCTGTTCATTGACTCGAGCACAATTGATCCAGCCACTTCGCGCGAGGTTGCAGCGGGTATTGCACAGGTGTTTGGAACTCGCACTGACATCAAGGCTGACTTTGTGGATGCTCCAGTGTCGGGAGGTACCATGGGTGCCCAGAACGGAACGCTGACTTTTATGGTTGGTGCTGCTGATGTTGAAGTCTTTGAGCGCGCCAAGCCAGTGCTTTCGGGAATGGGAAAGAACATTGTTCATTGCGGTGGAGTCGGAACGGGCGAGGTGGCCAAGATTTGCAACAACATGCTGCTTGGTATCACGATGCTCGGTGCGGCAGAGGCGATGAACCTGGGTGTCAAGCTCGGAATGGACCCAAAGATGCTGCACGGAATTCTGGCAACTTCAACTGGTCGCTCGTGGTCTGTTGATACATGCAACCCGTGCCCAGGCACTCTTGAAGGTGTGCCAAGCAGCCGCGGATACACTGGTGGATTTGGAATCAAGCTCATGTCGAAGGATCTGACATTGGCGAGCAAGGCTGCCGACAGTGTACATGCTGAGACTCCATTGGGCAAGTTTGTTGACACGTTCTACCGCCAAGTCGGTGACATTGCTGACTACGGCGACAAGGACTTTAGTGTTGTGTACAAGTACCTGCGAAAGGAGAAGCCATCTGAGTAAATTACTGTTAGTTAGTTTCATTAGGGAAGTGTTAAAAGAAAAAGCATGCTGTTATGCTAAAGTATATACGATGAATAATGGGGGGAGGGAAGGAGGGAGGAATAATGAGTGAGGATTCATGTTAGGATGACGAGGATGTTGTTGTAGAGGTGCGGCCGAGATGATCTTGTTGGAGCTCTGAGTATGGCGGAGGCGGTGGCGGCGACGTTGGAACATCCGCATACTCTGGTGGAGTGTCAGCTGGACTGACTGCACTGGATACATCGTATGGTGTATAAACTGGCAAGAAGTCCATTTCATCATTGTACTCATTACTAAGATTCATGTTCTCCAAGCCTTGCAGTAATGGATCATCTGGATGATGGCTGCCGTATGGCTGCAGACGGGCCTCAATGGAGAGCGGCAGCTTGATGATTACCGACTGTGGTCGCCTGTCCTCGTCTAATGCTTTGAGCGCAATAGTGAGTCTGTGGCGGACTCGCATCAATCCATCTGTGGCATCAGGCTGGATACCATCGTACAGCTGAGGCACTTTGATTCTAACAAACAATTTGATTTCATCACCAGATTGTGCTGCGGATTGAAGAACCTTCTCAAGTGTCATCTTTCCATTACCACCACTGCTACTGTTATTGTTATTACCGTTGTTATTGCCACTGCTGCTACTGGTGGTGATGGTGGTGGCGGCGGTTGATTCCGCTGTTGTGGTTCGAGTAGAGTTGAATCGCCCACCACCCTTCTCGTAATCAACTGCAGTTGTGTTAGTAATCTTTGTACGTGATATTGGTCTCGTCAGCTGTCTCAAGCTAACACCTTCAACCGACTTGACCTCGACCTGCTCACTAATCATTGCAGAAATGTAATCTACGTAGTTCTTCTTTGACTTGTTATCAATTGTCACTTGCACTTCAATGGTCTCTCCAGCTGTCACCAGCCTCCTTGGCAAGAACACTTGGTATGCAGCTTTGGCCTCGTCAAACTCACCATCAACCAATATGGGGACAGAGTCGTAGTGTTCATAAGTGAGCTGACGGCGAGTGACTTGGATAAATCGAGAACAAGTGAGGTTCGGGCGGAATCCACTGCGCTCAATTATGGCGCGAAGCTCATGAGTTGATGAGCCAAATGGAGTGTGAGTAGTCTCGGGAAGTGAGCCAGGCAAGCCAACTGAAAAGTCGAAAACATGGACACCAGCTGCCAACACTGCACTATTGCTACCACCACCACTGCCACCGCCACCGATGTTGTTGTTGCTGCTGCTGTTCGTGCCACCTGGAGTGATGGCACCACCTGGAGTTTGAGATGAAGTGTGAGCACGGCCGATACGGGGACTCTGACCGGCACTGCCAATTGAGTGAAGGACATCGATTGCATCCGGATTGTGATGATGATGGTGATGCTGATGGTGATGCTGCTGATCAAAGTATGATGCACCTGTAGCCGATGCAGATGCGGTAATTGGGGTCATTGCTGGACTATTGTTACTTCCACCTCCACCTCCCCCAGTAACAGTTGCGCCATGGCGTGGAGTATGAGAGCGTGATTGAGTGCTGAGAGGCAGCATCCATTCATACTCAAATGCAGTCCTGGACTCTTCGCGCACAGTTGGAACGCCGGCTTGAAGAATGACCACGTATGAGCTCTTCTCGCGACTGGTCAAGGTCAGCCGAATGGCTCGCACTTTGAGTGGCTCATGCAGCCGAATGACGAGTTGGCCAGACAAGACTGCGCCGGAAGCGTGCTCAGCAGAGCCGCGGAAGACAATTGGGGCAGTGTGGACGTTGATGCTGAGCTTTGGAGCACGGTTTCCAAACAGCCGAACGGTGCTGTCCAAGAGCGCTCTGCCAATGCTGCTGTGTGTCTCAGTGTGATGTGACTCGCCGTGATGACCACCATGTTGCTGTGATTGATGATGACTGTGAGACTCGTCAAATTCAGGATCGTCGAGTGTGCCAGCTGGTTGGATGATCCGTCGCTGACTGTTCAATCTCATCTCGGTTGTGGCCATGTGCAGTTGATTAGTACTTCCAAGTAGATATGGTGGACCTGGCAAGATATCGACGGGTGTCCATGACCAGTTGGCAGGTGTTGGCTGATGTGGATGCTGTTGCTGCAGCTGCTGATGTGTGAATACTTGGCTAGGAGGACGTGATGAACGCGCCGACTCAGTGCCTCGTCTCTGTTGGTGTGACTGATGCTGTGGTTGAGGTTGCGACTGGGATGGAGCAGAGGAATGATTGTCATCCAATGAATCGATGCTTTCCCGGGAGGATGATCGTGTGCGTGAAACATGACGAGACCTTGAAGGAGATGCTGACCTCACTCGACTTTCATGCTGCTGTTGCTGCCGTTGTTGTTGTTGTTGCTGAGCAAGTCGATGTTGCTCTTGGAGTTGATCAACAGCCAGTCCAGCTGCGATACCGACCACTGGGATGAGGAGCCCAGAAGAAGGCAGCGGAGGAGTGGCACCCATCTGGTATCCGCGCCGCTGCTGCTTCGTCAGGATGATTGGCAGTGGATCATGCTCATCGTAAGTGTAGGCATATGTGCCACTCATACCGCTGTCCATGTTTCGCTCGAGTGAAAATAGTAATCAAAGCCAAAAGAAGAGTGTTCGCTGTGTGTTCGTCGTATTGTGTTGAGTTGTGTTATATTTGTGTTGTATTTGTGGTAGTGGGCAAAGTTGGGCAAAGCGAGAAGAGAGGAGGGAAGGCGTAGTTGTGTGTGTGTGTCTGAAACTTTCCCACGCCGATGCCGCTGCTGCTGCCGCTGCAAAGGGGAAGGGGTGAGGGTATAAAAAGTGTTGGCTCGTTGAGTAGCAGGCACTAAGTGTCGCGTGCACGATGTTGCGAATTGCGATGCTTTCTCCCCCAAGAAACCTCGAATCGGAAGTTGGGTTGGAAGGACGATATGAATATAGCTGACCAATGGAGATGTGGAGGCGAGGCAGATCTGAATGTGAACGGATTTTTTGCGCGGTGTGGAAAGTTACATTCCGTGCCACCCCGCGCATACACGAGAAAGCTGGGTGGTTTTAAACGTGCGTAGGTGCGATATACACAGTCCGATGCTTTATTTTTGTATTACTTTGTGTCATCCACTACGAGTATGACAGGTCAAGCATGACGGCCGCCTGGTGTTCGATGATGTTATGGTATGACTACTCTGCATGATCATTCGCCATCAAGCATCCACCGAGGGCGATGAAAGCGGAACATTCAACCACCACTGCGAGGAAATCAACAAAAACAAAAAGCAAAAAGCGATAAAACAAAAAATGAGCGCGATACTGGAGCGACTTCGGCAGCTGCACGAGCACCGCGATCGGCTTGAGACACTTGCCACCGAGCACGCGTTGCAACGACATACGACTCACTCGGCAAAGCTATCGCAGCAGCATGACGTTTCTGGCATCTTGACGCAGTGGTGCAAAGCAACGACCGATCTAGCAGTCCTCTATGACTCAATCTCGAAGCAGCCGGGTACAGCTGGAGCGGTGTCATTATTGTCACAAGGACATGACCAATCTCATTCAATTCACGTTGCGTCAATGTTTACAGATACTGGCGCGCCATCGATGAACGCATTCTTTAATCAACTAGCTGAAATCGATGCGAGATTAGGCAGTGAAGGCAATGCAGCATTGTTGGAAGCACCAGCAACAGAGATTGAGACTATATCGTTGCGTCAGAAACGTAAACTGAACGGCAATCAGCATGATGGACAGCCGCAGAAGGCATCGATAGTGATGGCAAGCAACGTGTGGAGAAGGCAAGTTTCAACAATGTTTTCACCAGAAGAAACATTGGGCAGATATTTGGATATGCAGGAACTGCACTCCATGTTCATCAATCTCAATCCAGGGAAGCTGGCTAGAGCTGTCACCTATGTCGCTTATCTGCGCGATTTAGAACATGTTGCAGCGGATAATTTGACTATTGAGCAGAGGCTGAAGCCTGGCTATGCTCGATATCTGGATGAGCTTATCAAATATTTGACTGGTTTCATACATCGAAGCAGGCCGCTGGATAACATTGTGGAGTATTTGCGGAATGCAGATGAACAGTTTGCGGAACTATGGCCACAGGCACAAGTTCCAGGTTGGAAACAGCCAGCTGGGCAGAATGATGCGGATCAGGTGAATGTGTTCTGTCCAGCTTGTCAGCGTGGATTCAACAATACAGATGTTCTTGCTCAGCACTATGCAAGTGGTAAACACAAGAAGAGAGATGATGCTGTTCGACCAGTTGCACTTCGCGAGTATCAAAGCATTAGACTCATTAGTAAGCTGGACAAGATTCGAGTCGATACATTGCGGAATTTGCAACGACGGATGGCAATGTTGCCCGATGAGCGTGCCAGAGAAGCTGCAGAAGATGAGGACACTCGGGAGGCCAAGTTGGACGCATTGGCACTCCTCGAAGCAGCAGCGGCAGCAACAGCAGCATCCACAGATAATAACTCGCGTGTGCGGCAGTTTGAGAAGGAAGCGGGAGACGAAGAGGAAGAAGCCCGACAAAGGATGATTCTTGGACAAGATGGTAAACCAATTCCATCGTGGTTGTACAAATTGCGTGGAATGGATCAGGTTTATCTCTGTGAAATATGCGGAGGTGAAAGATACAGAGGAAGGAAAGAATACAATGACCATTTTAGAGAACAGAAGCATGCTCAAGGACTGGCAATGCTGGGAATTCCAAACTCAAAGCAGTTTGATCAGATTGATAAAATTGACGAAGCTCAAACACTGTGGAATCAAATTAAGCAATCATCTTCGTCAATATCATCCACGGCTGCGGCAGCCAGCACAGGATTTGCACAAACTAGCACTCAAGATGTATCAAGAATGGTGGAAGAGTTTGAAGATGCCCACGGCAACATCATGAACAAGAAGACTTACGATGACCTTAAGCGACAAGGACTCATTTAGATACTTCAGCCTCCCATTTTAAAGCTCAAAAAAAATCTTGTGCTATTTACACAGTAGGGCTAAAAATCGAGGGGTCTCAGCCGCGCATCTATTTTTTGACTATGGATGCGCTATTTCGGTGAGAACAAAAAAGATAGAAATACAATATCGCTGTTTTCTCACTAGCAATGGCTACTTGGGCAATCATGGATGCGGGGGTAGCTGGTCTCTGCGGTTCTAATGGTCCGCGGCTCGTCTCGATCGGTGAACAACTTCTTCACAAACTGATCTGCAGAACGAGTGCTGATCTCGCCTGTATGCGACTTTCTATTTCGACGAATTTTTTTTGTCGGCCAGCCAGCGCTGCGCGAACCACGCCAAACACGCAAACACGACTACGAGATGATCACACAACGCGTAGAGACCGGCTCAGCAACTGTCTGAAGCATTCGGGACACCGACGGTGTTCTCCCTTGGCTGCTGCCAGCTAGTCTGCGGCGTCAACTTCAGCGTGCAAAGTGAATACAGCACAAACAGCAACAACGACGGCACTTCTGTGGCTCAACACTATCAACAAGCACCATCAATCATTACAAAGCTATTTGAATCGACGTTAGATGCTACACAGTATGGCAATGAGGCAAACTAGGAACACCACTTTCTAGTCGATGGATGTTTGAACA
>MU602685.1:84596-97558 GCA_025201865.1 Ramicandelaber brevisporus | reverse complement strand
CAGCTCGGCGTACGACAGGTGGATGGAGTGGATGCGTGCCTCCTCCTGTGGAGTCTTGCCGTACAGGCCGAACTTGCGGCCGAGGTACGCTTCAATGGCGCCGGACTGCGCGAGCTCGAGGACGAGGTTGCCGCTGGCATCGAACTCACGAAGCAGGGGAACTTGGCCGAACGGCGTGCTGGGTTTGAGCGCCGGCCATGTCTCCTGCGTGACGACATCGAGCTTCCAGTCGGCACCGCCGTAGTTGAGAATAGCCTTGATGACCTCGGCAGCACCGACTCCACCAAAGTACACGAGTTCGTAGCGGGACGCCATTGTTGTGATTGTTGTGATTGTTGTAGTTGTTGTGGTTGTTGTGGAAAGAAAACGGGGCTGTGAGCTGTGAGTGATGTGAATGTTGTGATGTGAGCTATGTTCGTGTTTGTTGTGTGTTGTTTGTTGACTTGGATCAGCTGATTGTTTATATCGAGGCACGCTGGCCGGCTGCTGCGGAATCAGAGCAGGCGTTTGCCGTCGGCTTAGCGGACACGAATGAACTCGGCACTCCAAAACAGACCGAGCACGGCGTCGACACGAGAGCATTAGAAATGCGAAACTCCGCGCTGGAAGCCAGCCGATTGGAAGTGTTATGAAGGGGGTGAATGATAATTAATGTCACCGAGATCCAGCCGATTCTCCACTTTGAGATCGCTTCTGAACATTCCTCATTAATCATCATCGTTTCAAAACAGCCCGATTCGTTTATATGAACTTGCCTTTCAAACGAGTTTACGTGGTTATTAAGTCATAATTATGGCTGTGATAGCAACAGCCACATCGCCATGCGAGTTTGTTCGTGTAACCATGGTTTGTGTGTCCTGTGTAACATCGCTTCCTGGCTCGCCTGGTGTGTCCACACGTTTTATTTCCACTCTTGCTGCGTCCTCGAAGCGTGTGTATGTGCTCATCTGGTTGGCCATCTCTCTGGTTGTGTTCACAACAGGCGTGTGGCTGTTGCTCCAGCTTCTTCTACTATCCTTCTCTTCCAGCTTCGTCGTGGGTGCAGGTCAGTTGTGTTGCCGCGCCATTCTCTCTATATATCTGCTCTGTCACTCGCACTCTCCATATACTTTGACGCAGCTCACTTTCATTCTCTCTCTCTCTCTCTCTCTCTGGCACTGTAGCTGTGGTGGTGATTGTACTACAATATTGGACTGCTGTGCTTGCTGCTGCTGCTGCTACTGCTGTTGCCAATAACGATTATGACATACCACCACCACCACAACCACTACATACACAGCTTATTGTATGCAGCTCACGAGCTCTGCATCTCTTTCACTCTACACTTCTTTTATTCATACTTTGTACTCTTTTGACCCTTTTCTGTTCCTGTTCCTTTTTGACGAGATTAACGAATAGGGTAAAAGGAAAAGCGGTCATCTCTCCAACTTCTGGTTCCTTGACCAGGCACATACCATCCATTCCATTCCAGCCAATCAACCAAACCACACTGTGGCTTGAACTTGACCATCACAAGTACGTTTGCCAACAATTCTCATGCTGCAAAAAAAGCAACAAACAATAAGGAGGTATGCATGAGTAAAAACTGCTTCCTCACGAACTGGATCATCATTCAAACCAATCATCTCCATCAAACGAAGCAACCTTTTTCGATACTGTTTCCCAAGCTGTTTTGGTTTGATCATTCTACTTTTCAAAAAAAAATCTCCCACCAAAGCTGCAATACAGCACGCGTTTCGTGTGTGTGTGTGTGCTCGTGTGTATGTGTATGTGGATGTGGATGCATGTTCCTTTTCTCTTTCTCTTTCTCTCTCTTTTCCCTCTCCTCTCATGTCAACTGTCTTTCGTCTTGATCATATATCACTGGACTTGACAAACTTTCGCACAGCTTGCACTCATTTGCACACATCCCAACCTTACAGCCTTCGATTTCGACATACTCTTCTGTGATAGACTTGTTTTTTTTTGCCTTTGCCTTTGCCTTTACCCTTGCCTTTTTGATAGACTTTCACAATTTGACCATCTGCTGTGGTATGTTGAGTTCACTGTTTTTGCATTTTACTAGCACGTACCGCCACAGGACTGCTATTGTGGTTCTCTCTCTCGCTCACTCGAAGTGTGCTGTATCCTCACTCTCGCAAAGCTCTGGCTCCTTCGATGCTGCGTTGCATATAGCATCCATTCCTCCTCCCCAAATGCAACCATCACAGTCCTGCACGTCTCTCTGTATCTCTGTATATCTGTGTCTCTCTCTCTCTGTGTCTGTCTACCTCTGTGTATATCCCTTGTTGTAGTGCTCTTGTTGGCTGAACGAGTGGCACCAGTTCTCATTCTCTGTTCCCTTCAATAGTCACATTTTGTTTGCATCCAAACTGGCATTTATCATCTTCAGACATTGGGTTGCAACTACCACTGAAAATCCATCTGTTCAATCGACCTTGCCGCCCATTTTGTTACTGTTCATTTGCCACCTCTCCAACCAACCTACTCCTTTTGTTTCTCATTTTGGAATAGCCCATCTTCTCTCTTTCTCTCCCTTTCTCCCCTTCTCTCTCCCCATACACACATCCACCCACACCCACACCCACACTCTCTCACATACGCACTCTCACATACACACACACTCTCTCCCTTCACGAAATCACGCCTGCACCACACCACACCCAGCATCGCATCGATTCTTTCTTTTGTTTATTGAAACCTCCTTTCCTCCTGCTTGCGCGTTTGCTTGTTTTCTGCTTGTTTTCTGCTGCTGTCTGCTGTCTGCTTCTGCTTTGGTGTTTGCCTTTTGTTACAGTTACAGTCCTTTTCGTTCCTTTGTTCGTCTCTCGACACGCGAGTAATTGTTATTGTTGCCTCTCTTTTTCGTTTGCCTTTTTTCTTTTAATACCAATCGCAGTCTGAATACTGACCTTGTCCTGAACAGCACGTGTGTTGTTTGTGTGTTTGTGTGTGTGTCTAAGTCTGACTTTGCTGACTTCTGACTTCCGACTCTTTTGTTTCCTATTCTATTTACTTGTTGTTGCCACAGTATAACTCTGCTTCAACCATCCATCAATCACAAAAGCACGATGGCATCAGTATTCGATAAACTGACTGCAACGACTGTTTCAATTTCAGGCGCCAGTATTGCACCAAGCGAGACTCCAGCTATATCTACACAGCTGTTCGATATGGCTGCAAATGGTCTCGGTATTGTTGGTGCTTCTCACCTCGCTCATCAGCCATCTCACCAGCAGCTTCTGAATACGGTCGGAGGAGTTACGCCAGCCGGTTCATCAGGTGCAACTTCACTGCAGCAGCTGTCGATGCAGCTTACAGCTCACGATTTGAACCAGCTGCCTTCATCACTTGTGCCTACTGCATTCCTTCAGCAACAACAACATCAGCAACATCAGCACCAACAACAACATCAACAGCATATTGGGATGAATATGAGTGATGATGTACTCAATTTGGCTGCAGCAACTTCAGCTGAACAGCAGCATCAACAACTCCAGTTTAATTCGAGCATGTTTAGTACAGCGGCTGCCAGTTTGAGTAATTCCGTTAGTTTGAATGGACTTGGATTGATGCCTCCAATGGTTAGTGCAACTCCATCTGGAATGTCAAATCAACTCTTCATCAACAACCAGCAACAACAGCAGATATTCCCGCCACAGTTTCCACCTCAATTAAACAACCAATCAGGCGACATTTCATCAATTGCAACAGTGCCAATTATTGCTCCATTGTCCAACATTTCAGGCAATACAACTCCATCGGTCTCCATTATTCCATTTGTTCCAGTCACTACGATGCCAGGCCAGATGCCGACTTCAGCAGCACTTCCGCAGACAAAGAGACGCAGACATGCAGGTCAAGCGTGCCAATTATGTCGCAAGCGTAAGATTAGATGTGATGGAGCCACTCCAAAATGCGAAAGTTGCACAAAGTCTAATTCTCATTGTTATTATGAGCCTCGTCCAAATAGAAAGAGAAGCGGAACTACTCCCTCTGCAATGCTGACTCCATCCGATAGACCCACTTTCAATATACCCACTTCAGCCTCTTCAACTTCCCATACTCAGAAACAGCAGAAGTCAGTATCGCAGCAACAACAGCAGCCACTACAGCAACAGCAACCACTACAGCAGCTGCAGCGACGACCGTTGCAACTGCAAACACCACTTGATTACATGGATGGATTTACAAAGCTAGTCTCGCCCACCTCTATCACTGCAATGACTTCAATGTTGATGTCGGGATCGCCCTCAGTTACCACCTCATTGTCACATTCAACCGGCTCACATTTAAATCCGTATTTATTAGGAAACATCACTCCAGCTAGTGTTGGATTGGCCGATGGTATCCAGCGTGGTCTCTCTGTTGGCGGCGGTGGTAGTAGTGGTCCCTCGTTGATTGCACGTCAAATATCAACCACTGATCCATTCGCTCTTTTTACCGCCAGTAATCTTAACCTTAATCAGCAACAGCACCAACAGCAGCACCAACAGCAGCAGCAGCAGCAGCAGCAACAGCAACTACAACAGAGTGTGGCGTTTCCTCCAAGCAGTGTCAATGGGAACACGACTGGAACATCATCTCCAGTGGACATGCAATCGGCAATATTGGCTCAAGTAACAGTTGATCGCAGGCGTCGTCGTTCACAGTCTACAGTTCAGCGTCCAACCTCAGCTATGCTGGGCAGCGGTAGATTTGCAAGTGCATCTCATGGTACATCGAACGGTGCTGCTACCACTGATGACCTCCTGGCATCATTGACAAGTACTCCCTCACTGTCATCATCGTCCTCATCAGCAGGTCATATTCGAAATGTATCCTATGCCAGATCAAAGTTATCAACCACTCATGAATTGCATTCACTAGATCGCAGTCCATCTTCTTCGACAATGACTGCAACAGCTGCAGCAACAGTAACACCAACAACAGCAACAGCAACAGCGGGAGTGTTACATCCACGACTTGGACGTCCAAATTCGAATGCAAATAAACTCAGTTCAGCAGCTTCTGCAGTTCAACACAATGTGAATAGCAGTCACTTAAATGGCAGCAGCAGTAACAGTAGCACCAGTGGCAGTAACACCGCACTGTGTGACATTGTGTACAGCAGTAACAACAGTAACAGTAACAGCAAAGGTGGAGTTCTCTCCAAAATGGCAAACTCAGTTCCAGTCTCAGTCTCAGTCCCAGTTTCTGCTTCTGCTTCTGTTTCTGCTTCTGCCTGCGTGCTTGATAATGTTGATGACTCTCTGATTAATGTTAACGACCAAGTGGACACTTACACTACTGCTTCATCATCCTCAAAACGCAAGAGAACTGGAACAATTTCGTCATTTTTATCGCCATCATCATCGTCTTCATTGGCATCAGATTCAGCAGACACTGCGAAGACCACAGTGAAAAGTGAGAGTGGGGCGGACTGTGCTACTATTAATTCCGTCTCCCCCACTGCTACTAATGGTGGCGTTAGGAACAGAAGCGTAACACTGCCTCTCTCTGTTATCTCTGCTGTTTCTGCTGTAACTTCAGTGTCAGATTCCTCCACCACAGAGAGTAACACTAACAACCCCGCATTCGCCCGAGTTGCTGCTCAGAACAGTCAGTCCCAAGCACAAACACAGACACAGACACAGACACAGACACAGGCACAAGCACAGAAGCAGCCACACTCGCCGGCAGCAGCAGCGATTCCCAGTTCCTCTTCTTTCCCCTCGTCCTCCTCTTACTCTTCTTGCATGCACGTTGCCGCACTACAAGCAGTGCACAACAATAGCAACAATAGCAACAACAGCACAATGGAAAATGCCAGAGAGTTGGTCAGTTCCCAGTTATATAATAGCAGCAATAGTAGTAGTAGTAGCAACAGCAACAGCCACAGCGTTCCTCCCGACCCACCCCTTTCTCCAGTCACCATTGAGAATAAAATTACGCAGCAGCAGCATCAACAGCAGCTACAACAGCCTTTTGCTACACACTTTACACCAACAGCACCAGTAACAACAACAGCAACAGCAGCAGCAGCAGCAGCAGCAGCAGCAGCAGCAGCAGCAACAATAGACGCGCCAAATACACTATCAACAAGTGAGTTGCTGAATAACTCTCTGGGATTGGTTGACACTTCGCATCTGGCTGCCTTGATATCTTCATCTGCATCTACAAATTCAGTGTTGACAAGTGCAATTGACATGAACCCATCATCTGGTCAGTTTGATACAATGTGGTTGACTCAACAACTTTTGCTTCAGCAACAACAACAACAGCAGCAACAACAGCAGCAACCGATGGCTGAAGGAGGAGGTCGCTTCAGTGTCAACAGTGGTAGTGTGAGTAGAGTTCCTAGTGCGGTTCCTTCCAGTGTTCCTGCAAATGCGCCACCACTGTCAAACACTAGTAGTAACAGTGGACCAGGTGTGCTTCAACTCTCTCTTCAAACCATGAAGCTAGACTCTGCCGCCTCAACTCGAACTCCCTCTCATGCTACTTCGATCGTCTTCAATCAGCCTGCCAACAGCAACAACCTAACTGCTGCCATGAACACTATTCAACAGCAACAACAGCAGCAACAGCAGCAACAGCAACAGCAACAGCAACAGCAGCAAGTGCATCCACTTCAGTTTGCAAGTTTGAATAACATTCATGAGATGCGTTCTCGCAGTCACAGTGTGCGTGAAGAGCCACTCAAAGGCGGCGATACATCGACTCCAACATCGATTGCAAGTAACAACATTCAGCAAACCCCCAACCCTCTACTCACTCGTCTTCCTTCACAGCAGCAACCCCAGCAACAGCCTCAGCTCCAGCAACAGCCCCAGCAACAGCAAAAGGCACAAGGACACATGTACTACTCATTTTTGATTCGTCAATATTTACCGCATCAATATCATCATTTGCCTATTGTGCACATGCCTTCAATAATGTCGTTTTTGAGCACATTTTCTATCGAACATCCCGAATTTACCGAGAGTGTGCCGCGCCACTTGCTGGATGCATTATGCTGCCTCAGTCTCTTTTCTGATCAGTTGCCTGCTCAAGTGCGTACCGAGACATTCCTGTATTACATGAGACAGTTAGAGCTGGTAATTCCGAAACTGATCACTCAGCAGCCGCCGTGCTTGACTAGCCTGCAGGTGCTGGTTATTTATGCGTGGTGCTGTCAGAGAAGATTTGGCATTATGAGTAACAGTGGCGCTGTTGGAATGGCTGTCAGAATGGCCATTGACCTGGGCTGCAGTGCACTTGACAAGCCAACATCAGCATCGACCACGTCTTTTGTAAGCTCATCAACGTCTGTGAATGCTGCAGCATCGTCAGCCGCTCATTCAAGACATAGTTCACTGCCTGGCTCACCCACTATAGCAGGAACTCAGCAAATGCAGCAGACAGCTTCAGCTAGTGATTCACCAGGTGAAATTGAGTTGGAATCGCTGCGTCGTTGCTTCTGGTATCTGTTCACAATGGAGAGCTTAAGTGCTGTGGCAATGTTCCGTCCGAGTGGATTCCCATCTGAGCAAATTTCATGCCGCTTGCCTCGCAGTGACTTCAACAATCTGCCAGTGCAGTCTCAGCTTCAACAGCCATCCACTACGCCGATTGTCAGTGGACTGCAGATTGTCCGTTCGATCTATTGCAAATCTGGCAACAGCAGCAACAGTACTGCAACCTCATCAATGGCCAATACACCTGATGCTGCATCTGCCACATTATCAACTCCATCCACTGACCAGCGTACCATCTTGCTCGCTCGTTTGCGTCTCATGGTCATCACCAATGAGACTGTCAAGGTTCTTTCGGCACTGGAGCAATTTGGACCATCAGCTTGTCTGTCACTTCCCAATGCTACCATTATTGAAGGCGAGGCAACTGTGGCGTCTGTGCTTGCTGTCATTAACAAACTGCAGTCTTCGCTTGGCGACTGGCTCAAGGATCTTCCCCGTGAACTATCATTTGCCAGCTCTCAATTGTTTGCAGAATTCTGCCAGAATCTCATCACTGCTCTCAATAACAGCAGTCAACAGCGCCAGCAACAACAGCAGCAGCAGCAACAGCAGCAACAAGGTCAGTCGTCATCATCCATTCCTCCACATGGTGTAGAGTTACAGTGGATATCACCAGCATTGCAAATGTTCAGCATGTATTGCATCACCAATTTGTCTCTGTGGCGCTTTATTCATGATAATGCCACCATTCTTTACTCGAGCAGTGCAGCAGAGCAGGTGTCAACCACAGCGCTTGGTCGCATCCATGTTATTTGCAAAAAACTGAGTCAGATTATGAACGTTTATCAGCTTACAACTGTTGCTCTTGAATCAGCCGCAACACCATTTGAAGCCCATGCACTTGGATCCCATGCACTGGTTCTTTTCCGCTCTAAATCTGCAGCAGCAGCTGCGGCAGCATCGAAGACTGACGTAGCTGACATTATGATGGACATTTCGCGTTCATCATCATCCAGCGACGCTGATGCCAGTGGCCATTCTAACTCGTCAAGTGTAAACGCTGCAGCTGTAGACATGATGATGTCAGCATCAACCTTTGTTGACCAAGCTCTGTATGTACTGGAGCGTCTTCAAGGCGATGGCAGCAATGGCAGCTATAACACCGGATTCTCTGAAGCCGAGCGACTTCACGTTTCCTTGTATTGCAGCTGGCGCCAAACAACTCACAGCTCAGATGTTGCCACTCGACCGGCCACACGCCATTCTTCTCGAGCGCGCTCACATGGCGCTCCTGCTGGAAGTCACGCTGCCTCTCAATCAACCTCATCGGCTGGTATGGCTCCAGTTGCAGGCGGTGGCAGCACGCCAGGCAGTTTGTCGTCGACGCCCGCACTTGCAAAGGCTGGTTTGTTGACAAACGCAGTGGCATCGAATGCCGGTGTGTTGTATCCTCCACTTGGAATCAAGCGCAAGCGATCCAATGAGACCATTACAGCAGCAGCAACGACAGCAGCTGGTGGTAGCTTCAGCAGCAGCGGCAGCAGTTCATCAGATGTGTCAATGGTCCTTCCTGATCAACACCTTCACATTCCAATTTCAATGCCAGCGACAACTGCTTCTCTCGCTGTTGTTCATGGCGGTCAATTGCATGGACTATCCGCACTTGGCGAGCGACAGCAGCTGATGACTCCAACAAGTGTGCGAACAACTGCCCCAATGCTGCAGTCGGTGTCATTTGATACGCCAATCCCTGGTGCATACATTTCTCCACCGACAGTACTTGGCAACATCAGTTCACCTGCTGGTCTCAGCAACACCAGTAGTGCAGCATTGCAGAAATCGAAGCCATCCACTTATCAGCCGCCACAGACATCGTTGAGTACAATCCCAGAAACTGACAGTTCATCCAACTTCCATCTAGCACAACTCCCACTTTCATCTTTGCCACATCAAATGCAGCTACATCTGCCAGTCACTCAGTCGATTTCTGGAATGTCAACAGTCTCCAACCTGTCCACGGCAGATTCAATCCTTTCCAGCTTGACAACCGGCTCAATGTCGCAGCCAATCAGTAGTGCCAGTACGCCGTTTATGCATCTCGGATTCGGCGGCTTGTCTCTGGCACCATCATCAGGCACAACATTGGTCAGCGCTGCAGCGCCGATTAGATCAACCACTACTTCATCCGCAGCCGAGATCCTGGCACACTTGACACAGAGCAGCCCAACTCTAACGGCTGGCAAAGATTCATACAACACAGATGACACAAATCAAGTGCTAGCCGCTCTAGTCCTCCAACAGCAGCAATATCAACAATATCATCAACAGTAACTGCAAATGTCATATATAAACTTTCATCAATTTTTATAGTTATTTTTTTCACTTTCGCACATTGTTTATTCATCATTAAGTTCACCCAAGATGCTTCAACCTTTCATTCACTTCGCAGCCTAGTGCCATGGCGTTAATTTTATATATTCATCACCGTTTTTAATATTAGTATGTTTTTTATTGCATTGGCATGACATCCATTTAAAAGTAAAGTAGTTGATTTAAAAGAAATGAAAAGTATAAAGCTGTGATTGAGCGAAGCGATTCAAAGCGAGAATTAGGGGTGAGAATAAAAAACAGAATCAAAGAGAGCAGGATAGCGCAAGCTGAGCTGAGTGAATGTGTTCGGCACCGTGTGGCTGTTGCTCGAGTCGATGTCCAGAATGACTTTCGGGACGGCGCGTTGTTGATGAGGGCAGAGTTGGCTCCATTCTGCCAGCGACAGGTAACGCCGTGCTTTCGCTGCTTGATCTGGAGACGTGTTGCTGCATCCAGCGGTCGTGGCTCATCTCTCGATTCGCAACGGCACGACTTACGCTCTTCCCGAGCTCCTTGAATGACGGGAGTCGTGGCCGATTCAAGCCCTGCACCATGGAAGAGGTGGGCGAGTCCGAGTCAAGCAGCTGGGGCTTGTTGGAGGTCGTCAACCGATTCTGACCGGCTCCATTGGAGTGTGGGATGATACACAGAGACTCAGGTCGCGCCGCTGACGAGCCGTCGGGATGGTATGAGGCACCCACCGGCGGCTGTGGAGCAGGTGCTGCGCTTCCGGTGATTAATGGTCGCGGCAGAATCGGTTTCAGTGCTGCTATCATCCCTAGTAACGGTCTGCCAGCCGAAGCACCTGTGCGAGAGTCGAACTCTTTCCCGCGGTTTGTGTTTGATCTTTGTCTGTTCAGTCGCTCTCCGTTCGATCGTTGCCTGGTAAGTGTGCATCCATTTCGACGACGCATGATATCAAGGTACTTCCGTGGATCCCGCAGCACACACGACGGGTGCCAGTAAGTCCTAGTATGTACTCCTTGAGGATTGCGTCGGGTTACGAATCCAAAATTATTGAGCCTGATCAAAAATTGGCGAAATGACATGTTGAGCTGCGTCAAACACTCTTTTTCAAAAGCCTTGTGGTCGTGAAAGTGGATTGCTGTGCCGTCGTCCACCCATCTCATATACTTGCTGTGGTCTTGGATGAAAAGCAACTCAAACAGCCAAGTGCGAAATCCGCCGCCTCTGGCACGTGCGCGGAGTCGGTCGAGCACGTCTCGCTGCACAGATGTCTCTGTCGCCATAGAGTGCAAGGCCGGAACTACGAAGTGGGTGATGGCTCAATGAACGCTGGCTGTGAAATATGATGGAAATGGGATGGAAAGTGGTGGAGAATGGCTGAGAAAAGCGGAGAAGAGTGGAGAGTGGTGGAGAATATGTAGAGGTTGACAAGAATGAAGAAACGAGTAAGACACAATGAAGCGCCAGGCTGCGTGTTTACATATCCGCGGCAGTGCTGGCGTCGATCTCCAATTTGGTGCATGTGTTGTGCTAATAAGTGGGGTATAGAATTGCATGCTTGCATTGATGAGTGAGACACAGGATTGTGTGCTGGCGCCAGCTCGGATGGATGAGTGTCGCAGTGGCTGGCACGAAGAGGATGCCTCTCGAAGGACAGCGGTGGCAGGCGCAGATATATCCAAATGGATCGTGACCAGCAGATGTGGCACGTCCTCTGCCGCTTGGTGGCATCTCGACACGGCGCTGAAGAGAGGAACAGCCATGCCAAGCCGGCCGGTGCATGCAGCCGCAGGTCGCGGTTTGTCATCGAATGATTAAGCGAGCAGCCGAGTGACTAAGCGAACAGTCGAGCAGCGATGATGCCAAGAGCCGCAGTTCGCCGCAGCTGGATGCTGTTGCATGGCCGAAATGATTGGCACGAACTGCACCACACTACCACACGAAGCTGCACACTCTCGCTCACTCACACACACACACTCGCACACAATAATACAAAACACTATGACAACTGCCGATGACCAACACACGCAGAAGGCAGCAACCAACCGGACAGCAGCGGCAGCAGGAGCAGCAGCAACAGCAACAACAGGAACAGGAACAGCAGCTGGAGCTGGAGTTGACACTGGGCCACGCCTCGCCTGTTCTCGGCAGTAGCACGAGCGCGTACGCCTCCGAGTCCGAGCCCGAGTTTGTGGATGCGCCGGCGGCCACGTTGCTGGCACAGACAGCAAGAGCGGCGAGAACGGCGCCGAAGGCAGCAGCAGAGCCGGCAGCAGAGGCAGCAGAGCGAGCGCGTCAACAGAACGACAAGCTGAGTGAACAACAGAGTGAGAAGCTGGACGACAGGCACAGCGGTGAGCGACGAAACGAGCGACAAACCGAGACGCAGAGTGGTGAACAGCAAAGCAAACAGCAGCCACTGCCACTGCAACCAGTGCAACCAGTGCAACCACTGCAACAGCCACGACAGCATGAAGACAAAGCGGCGAAAGCAGGTCACGAAGCGCAGCCACAGCAGCAGCAGAAACAGCAGCAGCACAGCGCAATGGATGATCCATCGCAGGCAGAGTCAGCGCCTGTCGGTGCAGCGGAATCGATTCGACAGCTGCAGCATCGATTGGCGCAGCAGTATTCATCAAGCGAGTCTGAAGACGACGACCACGACAACGACGACGACAACGGCAATGATGAAGATAATGATGATAATGGCTCTGGCGGTCATGCATCTGTCAGTGCAACTGCCGCTGCTGATGCCAATGCTACCGCAACAACCAATGCCAATGCCGCAGACACCGCACACACCGCAGATAGCACAGACACCGCAGACCTTGCCGACGCAGTTGGGTCGGTGTCGCTGGCGGACAATGTTGTGCAGGCGTCGCCGTCGCTGATCATGGAGCGGTCGCGGCTGCGTGCGCATGCGGCGCGCGAGGTCACCAACCAGGCGGTGCTGCGCTGCGGCTTTCTGCTCAAGCGCAGCGGGAAGCGCAAGCAGTGGAAGCGGCTGTGGTGCGTGCTGCATCACACCAGCCTGGCCATCTACAAGAACGACGACGAGTACGTGCTGAAGTATCTGGTCAAGCTGGCCGACTGCCGCGCCATCAGCGAGGCGACGCAGAAGCGGCGGTCGTTTGTGTTTGGCGTCATCGACGACAAGAAGGTGTACTACTTCCAGGCGTCGTCGGC
>MU602685.1:13995-45367 GCA_025201865.1 Ramicandelaber brevisporus | reverse complement strand
TGAATATGCTCATAAATTATGTAAAGCATCAGAAAAACTCTCAACAAGTGTAGCAAAGAATATCTTCCAAGAAACAGTGTGCAATATCAATCGTGTTTATCCCGTTGGAGGCATTGATAAGCTTATATGTGGTGAAGAAGGAAAACTGACATTAGTAGTTAAACCACCAGGCACAACAGCACCTCTTATCTTTGAACTGTAAACTAGAACTATTAACATGGTTAAAGAATAATGATTAGTTTAAGAGAATGGTGCATTTGTCTTCAGACAGTGACCAGGTGATGAGCAGCTGTTGCTGGTATCACAGAATCTCCTAGAGCTGATGCCACTTGCCGACGGAGGTCTTCGGCTGTAAGTTAATGTATCAGCTGCCGATATCCTCCACCAACTGAGCATCTGATGACTGTGCTGCCGCAAGTACAGGTTTCCGGCACTGTGGTGGATGCAGGTGGAAGTGAGAGTTGGCAAGTGTGGCGACCATCGCACTAACAGCAGTGGCAACGACAATGACAGCAGCTCGGTTCGTCGGTTCTCTGTGACTAATTGACTGCGACATAACGGTGGATACAATTGTGTTCATTGTGCGTGATTGACCAAGTTTGCGCAGGCTGCACTTTGACTCATACAATGTAACAGTTGATGCTGTAGCGCACACAGCGAGTTGTACCAACAGCAGGAAAGACGCCATCTGGAGTGCAGCCACTCACATCAACCAGATCAAACAGCGCTATCCACACCTCCGTGTTGCCTAGCAATAGTGCATCTTTCTTCAATTAATTACTGTGGTGGGTAATTAGGTGACTACAGCACTGCTGCGGCAGTGTCATCATTAGACGGAGCGATGGTGGAGATGATGATGACAGCGATGATGGTGGCCGCAGCCATCTGTGCTACCTCTCACTGGCTAATGTGAGTCAACTCGCATTCTTGTGTCTGCCTCACAGTCGAAATATTATTTTACATGCTTCGTCTTGCGCAATACAATAAAAGTCTGCCGCGTTCCTTGATCTGCCTCACTACAGCCTCGTCGTCACGTTTCTCACACTTCTCACTTCTTCATCAGCTCCAGCAGCACCAGCTCCAGCACAAGCACCAGCAGCTACCAGCAAAGTCGTACACGTTTCAATATCGAACGATAATGTCCAACTCACCATCTCCCTCGCCAGCTGTTCTTGATCTGCCCGCCGGTATGGCGTGGGTCAAGCCCGTCAGCAAGCCATCTGCCACGTCTGCTTCTTCGAAGGAGCAGCGGCCAGCATCAACGCCGTTCAAAGTGCTCAACTCGCTTACTCAGTCCAAGGTCGACTTTGTGCCGATTGAAGAAGGCAAGGTCAGCTGGTATATCTGCGGTCCTACAGTGTACGCTGATAGCCACATTGGCCACGCTCGCAACTACGTGTCGAACGACATTATTCGTCGCATTGTTAGCGAGTACTTTGGATACGATGTCAACTACGTCATGAACATTACGGATGTTGATGACAAGATTATTCAGACATCCCGGCGTGAGCACTTGTACGAGCAGTTTGCGACAAAAGCAGCAAATGCATCCGAGATTGCGAAGGATGAGACAACAAAGACTGTTGAGCAGGCACTGGTGGCATTTATGAAGCAGCTTGGCCATGAAGAGGCGAAGCAGGTGGCAGATTGGCCAGTGGTTGCAGAGAAGCTGCGCGTTGGGCTGCAGAGCGAGAAGGCGAATCCAAAGGACAAGCTCAAGCTCGATGCTGGCAATGCAACCTTTGCTGCACTGCAGACTGCCAGCTCAACTCCAGCTGCGACGATTGTGGAGGCTGCCAAGTCTGTTTTGATGGTATATTTGGATGAGCAGCTCGGCCACACTGTCACTGACCAGGAGGTGTCTCGTAAATTTACCGCCCGCTACGAGAAGGACTTCTTCCGCGATATGGCTGCTCTTGGTGTCAAGCCGCCAACCATCATAACCCGTGTTACCGAGTACATTCCGCAGATTGTCGAGTACATTGAGAAGCTCATCTCCAACGGATACGCGTATGAGGCGTCCGGCTCCGTTTACTTTGACAAGAATGCATTCGATGGCCACAATGGCCACTACTACATGAAGCTGGCTCCATCCCGCCGCAATCTGCCTGCCGGCGCTGTTGACGAGGAGGGTGAGGGTGAGCTTGGTTTACAGCTGCTCGGCCGCAAGGATCCAGGCGATTTCGCCCTCTGGAAGGCCTCGAAGCCATCCGAGCCATCTTGGCCATCTACATGGGGTCCAGGTCGTCCAGGCTGGCATATTGAGTGCTCGGTGATGGCCAGCGACGTGATTGGCTCTCAGATCGATATCCACTCTGGCGGCGTTGACCTCAAGTTCCCGCACCATGACAACGAACTAGCTCAATCGGAGGCGTACCACGGCTGCACACAGTGGGTCAACTACTTTTTGCACATGGGCCATCTGCACATTGAGGGTCTGAAGATGTCCAAGTCGCTCAAAAACTTTATGACCATTCCAGAGGCACTCCAGCAGTACTCTGGTCGCCAGATGCGCATCAATGTGCTGATGCACCACTGGCATGCGGGCATGGACTTCAGCCACAGCAGCATGACTGAGGCTGTGGCGGCTGATGCCACGCTGTTCAACTTTATTGCCAATGCTGATGCCGTTCTGAACTGGCACGCTTACGGCAAGTCTGCCGATGAGGCAGCTGCATCTACTTCTGCTGATGCTAGTGTCGAGGAGGCTGGCAAGGCACTGCGTGAGAAGCTCGATGCTGCTCAGCAGCAGGTTCACGAGTTCCTTGTTGACAACTTCAACACTCGCGATGCGTTCTACAAGCTGATTGATTTGATTGCCGCTGCCAATGTGTACATTGCTGCTGCCAAGAAGAAGCATGTTGACACTGCTCTTCTGGGCGACGTTTTGGCATATGTCCGCAAAATTACCAGCGTGTTTGGTCTCGAGGAGTCCACTGGCGACGACTTGACCAAGGACGAGCTGCAGTCAGTTCTGCCAGTCGTATACACAATCTCTCAGCTCCGCAATATTGTGCGCAGCGAGGCTCGCAAACCAAGCAGCGTTCAGGACAAGGCCAAGGAGCTGCGCACTCTTCTCAGCACCTCGTCCCCGTTAGCCCTCGATGTCCAAGCGCTGTCTATTACGAGCAAAACCGCCGATGTGCGTGAGCCATTCTTCCAGACACTGAACGAGTTCCGCGACAAGGTTAGCGATGCGATTGCCAAGGCTGAGTTGTCCAACAGCGATCCATCTGCCGCCGATGCTGCTGTCAAGACACTGAACCGCGAGCTGCTCGCACTGTCTGACTTGGTTCGCGACGAAATGTTGCCCAAGCTCAACATTCAGCTCGACGATAGTGAAGACGGCGATGCTTTGGCCAAGCGCGTTGCTTATGCCGAAATTCAAGCCCAGCGTGAGCTGAAGCGTCAGCAAGAACAGGAAGCCGCTGCTCGCAAGGCTGCTGCCGCCGCCGAGCGTGAGCGCAAGAGACTCGAGGAGCTCGCCAAGGGCAAGACTGCGCCAAATGTCCTGTTCAAGCCAGTGAGCGAGGGTGGCTCGGCTGAGTACGAGGGTCAGTTCTCGCAGTATGATGAAAATGGTTTGCCAACCCATGATGCTGCTGGTGCCGAGTTGTCGAAGGGCCAACGTAAGAAGTTGCAAAAGGCTCAAGATGCCCAAAAGAAGCTGCATGACAAGTACCTCGAGTCTATTAAATCTGCCTAAAAGAAATACTCACTTTAAATTAATCATATTCGTACGTAGAGAGCTAGTGATGTGGGATTATGTTTATATGTTTATCAGGTCTCTTCCAAACGTGCCACTAATTGAGATAGCCAAGTCAGACATACCATAGCAAGCTCCGTTTTCATTCCGAGACAACTGGTAATTGGTTGTTGACACTGTCGTATTCACTGTTGACACAGGCTATCAAAAAAAGACATGCTGGAATAGCTGTATGTGTCAGACTGACGTTGCCGCTTGGACTGTTTCTCTCCCAGTGCATTTGAAACAGGGCGATCATTAGGAGGCGATTCTTGGCACTGGAAATGACGCCACGGTTACCACCAGCTCGCACTTGTATAAATCGCACGAATGCCGATTCCAGCTACATGTCTCGCAACTTGTGCAGCCGAGAACATCACTCCGATTTCACAAACAAAGAACTCTTAAGAACGCAGAATGAATCACGCCAACGACCATTCGCCACGGACAACCATCAGCATGCCTGACCACCTCGTGTCCACGCAGCCGCCTGTGCCGCCATCGTACCAAGTATACTACCCTCCATCACGGCCCGGCGGAGGCATCTCCACTGGAAATGTGCAGCAATCCAGTGCGAGCAGCAGCAACACTGCACTCGCGGATGCTCCGCAGTCAGAGGCTGCTGAGGAACGCGAACTGCGGGGAGGCGGAGTCGGCGAGTTCTGTGCAGGCTGTATAGCAGCACTCACGTGCGACTGGTGCTGCTGCGATTGCTGTGGCCTCTGCTGAACATGAACCTCGCTCGCCTTGATGTATAAATTGCAATCTGTAAATGCAGACTGATTTGAATATGCAAAGTGTAGCCTTCTCATAAACACGAACCATGCTTTATTAAACATATAACGTAGACATTCCTTGAGTGGATATGGACAGTTGGATTGATAGAGATCGATTCCATGTGTCTTGATTGCTTTCAGTCTTCACAAACTGCCAATCAAGTGTAGAATGGCTGGATGCACACCTAGAAAGAGACAGCTTCGGCTAGACACAGTGTTGCAATGAGATTGAAATGCAGGCATGCAGGATGCAGTCATAGACATTGTGGATGTCATTTGGCACAATCTACAGTTCTTGTCCAATATCGATGATACCGTTCTGTGGAAGGTCTGGCTTCTAGCTGCAGATGTGCAGGACAAGAATGTCTCTTTATTTTGCAAATCATCTCGAGTGGCGCTGTGCATTCAATCCTCTCATTGGTTCGATTTCTTTTTTGATCTCCTGAAAGCCAATTTCGAGGCAGCCAGCCTCCTCTTTTCTTGATAAAGTGCCACACGAGCAGAGTGACCCACAACGCCTCCATCACATCTCTTGATGCTGCTTTTTTGTTTTTGCTTTTGTTTACTTCGCAGGCGCTCTTTTGGTTCTTGTTATTTTTCTTTCTTTCTTTCTTTCTTTCTTCCTTTTGTTTGGCCCTTTGTTTGCTGCTGTCTGATTTGCTTCAGCCAGTGCCTCAGGAACAATAGCTTTTGATTTGTTGATCACAGATTCAGCCAACCAACCGTCCGTACTCCGCTCGGCCAACATACCCCGCGCGAGGCGTTCATTTGCAGCAGGAACAGCAGCGACAGCGACACACACATACACACACGCTCTTGACGGTTTGCCGCTTTCGACCAGCAACTGTCCTCTCCACATCACAAGCTCCGTCTTTTGACTTCTTCTCTCTGGTGTCCCTTGTGATTTCATATTTGCGTTACAACAGAAAAAAAAACGCCGCGCCTTTTTTTCTTTCCTTGCTGCTTCAGTTTCGCCTCTGCCCCCTCTCCCCAGCAAGCCAAATAAGCAAGTAAGCAACTTTTTGTAGCCACCAACAAGCTGTGTACTCAATAGCAAGTCTGTCCAGATAGAGTAGACACGCACAACCAGCCTTTTTCTCGATTGTTGGTTTTGTTTATTTCCCTGCCACACAACAATATACAAACAACCTTCTTCATCGTGACAAGGGCGGTGGCGAAGCTCTTTCTTCTCTTGCCTTTTTCGCCCCCTTCCCTTTTATCAATATTTTTGTGCCCAACAACAACAACAACAACAACTGCAACTGCAACCATAACAACAACCATAACAACAGCCATAACAGCAGCAATAGCAACAGCAGCAGACGAGCACTTTCCGTATCTGCCTCTGCCTCTCTCTTTCTCTGTCTTTCTCTCTCTTTCACTCGTTCTCAGCGGCGTTCTCGACCTTTGTGTGTGTATCTGTACTCTTCAACCCAAACACCTGCCATACACACTCACACACTGTGTTTCTTTCTGGCACTGTTTATAGTTTGCCCATTCCTTCCCGCTACACTCCATTCCACTTCATTCCAGCCACGACAAGCCACCAGCAGCAGCTGCAATACCAAGTACTCGCCGCGCTGTCTTTTTTGGTTCCTTGCCTGCCTGTGCTTCTGCAATACACTGTCCTTTCCACAAATTTCTGTGTTGCAGTGCGCACAAACGTCAGTGGCGCTCTCGAATTTTGTCTGCAAAATTCCAAACGAGGCGCGCAACATTGGCGGCGAGAGCGGCTGCTTTGTCTGTCTTGTACCCCTCCCCCACTCACCCACCCACTCACCCACCCACCCATTCACTCACTCGCCCGTTCACCCGCTCACTCTTCAATCTACCCCCCTTCTCCCATACAGTAGTCCTCGCTCTTTACTTTTTCTGTCGTACCCCTCCTGCGCTTACGCCCGCTACGGAGCTCTTCATTGTTGACAAATTCCCATTCTGCCTGCACAGCCACAATAGATGGACAGCAACAGCAGCAGCAGTGCCGCAGGTGGTGGCAGCGCTGTAGAAGCCCATCTGCTCCCTCCAAACGGAGCGCCAGTTGCGAGCAGCACACGGCTAGCATCTACAGCTGCGTCCAGCTCATCATCAGCCACTTCAGCCACCGCCACAGTAGCTTCATCATCTTCCCTGAAACGCCCAGCAGCAACAGCCGGTGGAGGTGGCGGTGGATTAAGTGGTCTGCTGCTTCTTGCGGAAGCTGCCGCCTTCGGCAATCAACAGCAACAGCAACAGCAACAGCAACGGCAACAACAACAACAACAACAACGACAACAGCAGCAGCAGCAAGTCTCACTGTCAGCAACTGCGGCAAATACAACGGCTGCGGCGACTGTGGCTACGACCAGCGACAGCAGTTCAACGATCTCAATAGTTGCACCAGCCAACTCTGTAGCTCCGTCCGCTGGTGCCGGTCCAGTTGGTGCCACATCGACAGCACACCCATCCTCATCCTCTTCCTCCTCCTCCTCCTCCTCATCATCATCATCGTCAATCACATCGACATCCAAGATAGACAGCCATGTGGGCAACAGTAACAGCACTGGAGGGAAGGTCAGTGGCGGCGCAGTCCCAGTGAGAGTTGCACAGGTAGGAACACAGAATGCGTCACATCATCATCATCAGTCACATCATCCCATTGGCTACTATCCACATCAATATCATCAAACACAGTATCAGCGCTATGGGTCAATGGCTGCAATGCATCCTCCTCCTCCTCCTCCTCCTCCTCCTCCTCCTCCCTATCCGTATGCTTCACATTATCCACACTCTCATCCATCTCATGGACCACCACAACCACCACCACCACCCATACCACAACCCTCGCCAGCACATGCCCATCGCTCAATTAGCGTTGAGACTGCAAATGCCTCGTCGCTTGGATCAGGCGGTGCCAAGTCCAGCGCATCAGATGGCTCGCAGCCTGTGTCAGCAACGCCATCGGCCAAGGCCAAGTCATTGTCCGATAAAACAGGTGCATCGCCTGCATTTGCCAACATTAATCTTGACTCAGCCACCCATCCTCCGATGGCTGGGATGGCACACCAGTTCCCGCCAATTGCACCGTATCCTCCAGATAATGTAACTGTGGCAGCTGCGCCAGTTAAACCGCCTGGTAAGCGCGGTCGTCCATCAATGTCTCGTGCCAGCAATAGCTCTCATCATCAACAACAACCAACCCCAATTGCACCGCTACCAGCGAGCATGAAGAGCAACCCGCAGCCAGCGCTTTCATCGCCACCACCACCACCACCATCTTCATCTTCATCGCATCATCATCAACAATCAGCTACAGCAGCAGGCGTTATGCATGGACAGCATCAATCAAACACTGATTCGTCAGATACAGACAGCGATATTGAGACATCCATGAACGCCCGCCCAATGCGCACAATCTCCAATCTGCCTCTAGCCAGCACTCTACCTGGCCAGAGTAACGCTCAGGAACAACAGACTCGACAACCACCCAGCCAGCCACTCGCACTATTCTCTGCTGCCAATCCACCTGTTCTGCCTATACATCACCCCAAACTACCATCTCAGCAATATCATCCTCCCCAGCAACTTCAACCAGCGCCCCAGCAGCTGCAGCCTCACGTGCCACAATTGCCTACACAAGCACAGCCACAGCAGCACACTGAGCAGCACATGCCCCAACAGTCTCAGGTTGTAGCTAACAGCACTCCACTGCCACCGTATCCGTCCGATCTCGATGCAGCGGCTATGGCAGCAGCCAACTCTACAAGTGTGATTAATGATGCAGATGGCGATGCAGCAACTTCAGCAGCATCATTGCAAGCAGCGAAGAGAGGCAAAGGAAGACCGCCCAAGATAATCAAAGATCCAGCAGGTATTCCAGATGCATTGCCAACATGGGAGTGTGAAATCTGCGATATGACATTCACCACAAAGGCACTGTTGAAGCAGCACAATATGACACATTCTACAGAGAAGGGCAATCAGTGTCCGCACTGTCCAATGCAGTTCAAACGGCTGCATGACTTGAAGAGACATTCCAAATTGCACACTGGAGATAGACCGTATCCATGTCCAAACTGTCAGCGTAGCTTTGCAAGACTGGATGCACTGCATAGACACATGAGAACTGAAACTGGCAATGCTACTACTAATGCAAATGGTGAAATAACTCCAGGCAAAGTCAAAGTGGGAAGACCCAGAAAGAATTGGGATGCAAACCAGGCTAAAAGCAGAACACCTGTATTGACTCCCGAGCAACGCAGAGCTGACACTACCAAGCTATTACACATGACTATCACTACAAACACCGGTAGCAATGATACTGATTTAGATGGTGGTAATTCAATGTCTGCCTACCAACAGCAACAGCAACATCAGCATCAATATCAACAACAGCAATATCACTCTATGGATATGATTGGATCGCCTCCAATGCTGGCGTCAACTACAGTGCCCTCTGCAATGCCTCATCGTAAACGTTCATTTAGCTTCTCAACTGCATCTGAAGAACAGTCCCAGTTGAGCAGTGCAGCTGCAATAGCCAACAGCAGCACTCCATTGTCAGTGTCTACATCAAGTGTTGCATCGCAGAGCATGTCGTCGTCTGGCACAGCATCACAACTACCAAGGAGATCAATAGTATCGCCACGCCAGCCATCGCTCAATATGAATCGTAACATCCAATTGCCTCACTCACCCTCTGTTGTACTTCCTCATCCAACTGATTCATCTGCACCACTTCTGAGCTCAGTCAGCATGTCTACTCCTGCCATGAATCACCATCATCACCACCACCGTGCCTCTTTCCCTTCCATTGCTGCTGGTCCATATTCGGATAACATTGTGCCTCATGGTGCTCCTGATGACATTCATCAGCCTAGTCATTTCCTACCTGGTCCGCATTTGAGAATTGGTTCCGATACCGGCACTCGCTCTGAGCCAAATGTTGCACGTTCGACTAGCCTAATGTACCCGTCCCAGCTGTCAGTCAACAGCCCCGACTCTGCCAGCGCGCCGTCTGCTCCACGCGCATTGCTGCCCAGCTTGCCTGCTCTTGGTCTCAGCCCTGCCATTGGTCCCGTCCCGAGCGGTTCAGCACCTGGTCTCGATAATGCTGAGATGAGCAGTGCTCACAGAGTGGCATCTACCGGTTCAATGTTTGCAAACACTGGTCGCGGCTCAGTCCATCTGCCGTCTCCTGTATTGCGATCTCCAGGTCAGCTGCCAGGCCACATTCCAACTCGAACGCAGTCCTCTCACGCAGCGTCTACCAGTCTGCCATTCTCCCCTGCACTCAGCATCCTGGCTCGAGCATCTCCAGGCTCATCGGTTCCCACTCTGCCGTCAATGTCTGCAATGGCTTCTCGTGTTACGCCTGCTCTGTCTCGCACATTGACTGCCTCAAACTCTGCCATGGACATCGAGACGCCTGCTCCGACTCCGATATCACCGCCCTCTGCCACGTCCACCGCATCTGTCAATCATCCAAGCAGTGTTCCGCCGCTACAATCACCCTACCATGTTGGTCCACAACCTATTCCAGTTCCACGCAGTGCTCGTACTCTGCCCTATCCAAATTCGTCATCACCGTATGCATCTGGTCGATCCGCAATGGCAGCAGCAGCAGCAGGAGCAGCTTCATCAACTCCCATCATGTCACCATTGCATAGGGCTGAAGTGATGATGCCCAACAGCTCGCCGCCGCCAATTCAGTCTGTGAGCTCGAATTCATCGCTGCCGCAGCTACCGCAGCCAGTGGCCACCACAGTTGATAGTAAGATAGACAACTACATTGAAAGCGGTGGTCATGAGCACAAGTTACAGCAGCTGACTCTCGAGAATTCACGGCGTGACGATGAGATTGAAGCGCTGAAGACACAGATTAAGACTGAGAGGATGATATCAGCATCTCCACATCAATTCCCTGCCGATGCTCATCCGCCTCCCATCAACCACCTCGGCTTGAGTCTTCCACCCCCGTCCTCAATTGGATCAGTGACAGATAGCGCGCTGATGCAGTCGCCAGTAGATGCATCGCCAGAGCCACACATTCACCATAACCATAATCATAGCCATCATCAACCTCAGCACATTCCCTCTGCCCAAGTCAAGCGAATGCGCGTTTAAATACCGTACTAATGAACATCCCTCCCTTATCCTCCAACGCTAGTTTTACTTCAATGTCTTGTTGTTTCCTATTGTTTCTCTCGCCATTTATACAAATTTAAATTGGTCTTGTTTTTATTATTGTTTTTGACTCAACTCATTAATGTTTTCCTTTCCTTTCTTTTCCTTTCCTTTACTCTATTTTGACATTTCCAACTGCTGTTTGTTCCTTTTTATTTTAGCTTTTACTTTGAAATCTTGCCATGTCTACTCATCTTTATTTAGTTTAAAAAAAAACATGGACCCAGTTCTCTGAGTGTCCACTGCGGTCGGTGTGTTCGGTAACAGCGAGAGTGGCACACAAACTTAAGGTATTAACACTGTGAGTGATTGGATTAAACTCCATTTCACAGTCATTGATTTCTGCAATAAACAACAACAATAACAGCAACTGGGATGCACCTTTTCTTTCTACTATTCCTTTTTTCGTTTTTATGCTAGAAATTTGCCAATCAATTTCAGCTGCAGTGTTTCCAAATTGTTATCATTGCCCTGAATCATAAGAGAACATTACCCAGACCATACCACTGTTCTCCCAGTTCGAGATTGGGTGATATTTCTTTTCACTCTCGGAAGTCCGCCCTAATGTTGCAAATAGCTGCCTCTTGAAGACTTGTTTGTGTGCTTCCCGGTTTCCTACAGTACTGTGTTGATTGGCGATAATCAGGAACTCTCTCCTTTCCCCATTTGCAGTGGATGTGGACAGGTATAAGTGTTGTCGTCTTTAGCGCTCCCTCTTTTGTTTTCTGTCTTGTCACTTTGCTCATTCATCCTTTCATCCTTTCATCTATTCATCTATTCATCGTTCATCGTTCAGCATCAACAAAACAAACAAATGAAACTCTTCGGCTTCATTCTTCTCCTTGCCTTCGTCATTTTCGCTCTCTTTGGCGACAGCATTGTCGTTGCCAATGCTAACGCCGAGGCAGACCCAAGCAAGATTAGAGGAATTCTTGCTGCCGGCGTAAACTATCTGCGCAACAACCCAGTACAGAGACAAAATTTCGTGGGTGCATTGCGAAATGTTGTTCAGGGTTGGGTGAACAGACGTAAAGCCCAAAACAATGCATAAAAAGCACACACGTTGCTTTTATCCGTCATCTTTGCATACTTTGCATACTTTCATTGTGGTACTCTTTGCATTCTCTTTCACCTTCCGCCTTCCGCCTTTCTGCCTTCTTGCCTTTTATTGCACTCTCACTTTTACATATCCTTCATCTTAGAGTACATTTGCGCTTAATTTGTTTTTATTAAAAATGATGTTGATGTTTGCAATGATAATAAGAATAACGATCATAATGATCATATAGTGACTTATATAGAGCAAGTGAATGATGCAGCACCAACTGACAGCTGGAATGTACGCTTGCCAGTCCAAGTAATGCGCGCCTTGTGGCCACCGCCGCCGCCACCACCGCTGATACTATCCGTGCTAGCATCATTAACAGTCGGCACAGCAACTGGGAATGATCGTGTCGGTCTCGTTGATGTCATTGATGCCATTGAATGATCAGCATGTGCTCCAGCCGCTGCTTGAGAAGAACCACCGCCGCTGCCACCGCCATCGTACCCACTCACATCTGCCTGTGCAGTCGAGACAGCTGATGTGCCAGAGAGAGAAGTGAAGCTTGATACAAATGTTGACGCTAAAATGTCAAATATACCGGGGTTTGCATTCCACACATGAATCTTCTTTTCCTCCTTTGCATAGCTTGCAATCCATTTGCCGTCTTCTGAATACGCCAGCGCACTGACGGGCTTCGTGTGTCCCTCCAAGACTTGACACCGCGCGGCTGTTCTGAGATCGAACACAATAGTGGCGCCATCGGCTGTGCCAACTGCCAGCCGCTGAGAGTCGGCATGGAATGCAACGCATGCGTAAGAGTGGATGAGTTCCTGGATGCAGGAAGTGGCAGAGCTGAGGAGAACGCGACGAGATGTGGCAGAACGGGGATCGAGAGTGCGAATAACTGCATCAGCCAGCCGAGCCAGGAATGGATAGAGCGAGCCAGACCGCTTCTGGATGAGCAATGTGATAATCTGGAGAATGGTCTGTCGATATTGGAGATGAGATGATGGCATGAGTTCGATGGATAATGTGGTGATAACTAACGGAGGATTGATGTTTGCCATGTGCAGAATAGCTGCCTTTGACAATGACGCCACTATTTTGCGATTCCGTCTAACCACACTTGCTGCGGCTGAAGTTCGAGATTGCTGAGGTTGAGATTGAAGCTGAGGATGAGGATGAGATTGAGATTGAGACTGTTGAGACAAATCGGACGCAAGCAAAGGCGAAGATGGTCCATGCATCGACGCAGCCGATGAAGCGAGAGAAACAGTCTCATTTGCAACCGAAGGAGCTGATAGCCCCGAGCTCTTCAGTCTTGGAGTCATATTCGGGGTCTGCGTGTGTCGCACAGCAACCAATGACCCAGTCAGTTTGGAGGCTGTTGATCGCGAATCATCACCGCCGGATAAATGAGCATGTACTGGTGAGCTAGTATTGAGCACTGGTGAAGCTGGTCGAGAGGCACTTGATGGTCTGCCAAACAACCCAGCTGATGAGCTACGCTGCACTGCAGACATTCGAGACGACGCCGATACTCTGCTGCTGGGCTGTGACAAACCCGAAGAAGCAACCGAGGTATTTGATAACGACTGATGTGGCCGGCGATCCGATGGAATTCCAAGCGGTGCAGAGTCTTGCAATCCAGATAAATTGATATGAGGCTGCTGTGGCTGTTGACCGGCGCTGTGATCGTGGTCAGTTTGTCCAATTGTGGCTGTTGCTGGTGGAGTTGAGGCCTTTGCTTTCGGCTTCTGTATGGGTTGGATTCTGTCAGTAGTAATGTGGCCAATCAGCGTTCGAATAACATCGTTTGCATGAACTGAAGTTTGCCACACTTTGAATCCTCTCGACAATAACTCAATTGCATTGGCCCAGCAGCCTTCATTAACATCTCGATTCTCACTTGTGGCTGCAGATTTGCCGGCTGCTGAAGATGACTCAGCCAAGAATGGCACATCTGGAGTGCAAACCATGTACTGCAAGATGCTGGATGTCGCTCTTACGGCTGCGCTCGAGAGCGATGTTGATCCATCCAAAGTCTCTGCACCAACCACACTGCACAGCATCAATGTTGCCAAGTGCTGTGTATATCGAGTCGGGGAGTCAACTGGGTATCCATAGAATGTTGCATCGGCCAAGACCTCATGCCAGTACTTGGACAATATCACTCGGCTGTTGGGCTCAATGCCACGAACTGTAGACATTAAGAGTGCCCGCGCAGCTTGTTGTCGCTCGACTTGGTTAGAGATCCATCCACTCGATGCAATGACTGAGGGAGATGGAGCGAGGAAGTCTTCAGAGCGTGAGCGTAAAGAGACGATGCTGCTGTAGAATGAAACCAGCTCGACTGCCTCCTTCAGACTGGTTGATGAGGACGTGGATGTTGATTCGCTATCGTTATGCAGGGCTGGAAGAGTCTTCGACAGTGTGAGCAGCTCAAGAAGTCTGAGAGCATTGAGAGTGCGTGATATGCACCATTCCTGGATAGCATCTGACGTGTCTTTGAGCGGCAGGTAGATTGATGACATTGTGACTGAGCCAGAGTTGTAGAATCGATGTCTGATGGCATACGCTACATTCTGGCTACGGCGTGGGATGTTGAACTCATGTGCCGCCAATTCATCAAGTTTGGGCTCGAGTCCCCAAGAGAGGAGCGATCCAAACACGCGGTTCATCACAGCCTGCTGCTCCAGTGAATTGGCACGATCTGAATTGGAGTTGACGAGACTGTGGATACTAGCCAGGTTGATCAATGTGACTCCACTTTCAAGCCGCACAGCATGATTGTCATCACGAGTCTGGATGCTGTCGAGATCGATATCAAGCACCACAACTGGATCAGAGTTGGTTAATGGTGGGACAGTATCGTCACCTAGAATCGACTTGGCTGGAGGTGTTGCAAAGCCAGCTCGCCCATCCTTCGAGTGTCTCGCTGCAGAGTTAGCAGTGCCGCTCAATACCTGCTGCAATAAGCCCTTGGCCAAATGAGATGTGATGACCGACGACGTTGAACCAACGGAGTCTTCGCGCTCCGGCGTGGCTGTGCCAGACTGTGGCCGTGATGACACTGTAGCATTGACTCGACTCGATGCGCTGCTGAGTCGAATGTTCAATGGATCTCCCATGTGCGCTGATGTTTCGAACCATTCAATGGGAGTGCATCCGCTGTCCATCTCAATTGTAATCGAACGACCTCGATCCAGCTGGTCAACGACTCGAATCCGAGTTGGAACTGCACCAGGAATTAAGCCTGACGACGGACTCTTTGAGAATAAACTTGCGAGAAGACCAAGCGAAACGAGAGATACTGAGCCATCGTCTGCGGCAGTAAGCAGCATTGTGCCAATCAGAGAATGAGCAAGTCCAGATGATGCCATAAACGCAGATTGTCTCATCTTACGAGATGCCACACCAGTTTGATTGATACCGCAATCGGCAGTAAAATTGTGTTCGTTGTCGTTGTCATTGTCATTGTCATCATAATCATCGTCATCAGAGCAGAAGGATGATACAGATTCTGAATACACGGAAATGACATCTTCGTCATTGTCGTCATTGTCGTCATTGTCATCGTTGTCGTCATTGTCGTTGCCATGAGTATCGTCTTCAGTCTCGTTGTTTCCATGGTCTGCTCCAGTTGGGTCGATATCTTGATTATCAACACCACTGTTTGCTCTTGATCTTCTTCTCATTTCAGCATGAACATTTGGAGTCAAGTTTGTCCATGATTGATGACTATGATGACTATGATTATGATGATTATGATGGTGGTGGTGATGTGCTGCTGCTGCTTCATCTAATGCAGAGTCACTTCTTGTGTGAGGTAAAGTGTATGCACTCAGTTGAGCCAGTCTAGATTCATTCACCTGCGGAATCTCAAATACATGCATCCACCGTGTAACTGATCCATGCAAAACAAATACTGCACATAACGAGAGCGAGTGCATGTCCCATACGCATATTTTGCAGTCAGTGCCGGATGTGACAAGCAGCCCATCCTGCTCTGATACAGCCACTGCAGCAACTCGAGCATCTTTCGAATGGCCACCAGAGAAGAGTCGCTGCCCAGCCAAAGTGGATAGTTTTGATGAATCAGAGAGATTGGCATCTGGCAGCAAGAGTGCTGATGCAGCCGCTTGCTCATTGTCCACAACAGCTACATCGCCAGAGTCAAATGCAAGTACAACAAGGTTCGAGCCAGCAGGGCGGAATATATCAATAGAACTTGCAGGATAAACTAATCTATTATTCCAAACGTCTCTCAATGATGCCTCAACGACTGTAGAGTCTGTATTTACAAAGCGAATAACAGTGTCTCCATTATCCAATCTAACTGCTGTAACTGATGTACCATTCCCATCAAAGTGACAAATGGTTCGAATAACTACACCGTTTATATTAGACACAGATGCTGAGTTTGTGGCATTCTCTGATGAGCACAATGGAATGTGATCAGCCGCATCAATTTGGTGTTCGTGGCCCATAGTCTCTAGCAAGTCATCTCGAAGATGCAGCTGTTGAGCATGAGTGCCAGGTGACGCTTCGGGCGATGGTGCAACTGCCGCGGGTTCGGTCGAGAATCGGAATACATCGCCAGCTCGTGTCCACAATATAACCTGATTTGGAATAACAGTGGAGAACGTTGCGCCAGTGAATGGAGCAGTGGTTGGAGGCCGCTCCCATCGAATTCTATCGCTCAGTGTATGTCCATCAAATCTCAGTAATCGAACTACATCGCGAGATAGTGCCAAAAAGTGTCCGCTTTCGTTGTCATCTGGAGGTGCAATCAATCGAGAAATGTCATCGCCCAAGCCAGCATATGTTCCGCGCAGTTCAATTGGACGCTGTGCTTCAAACTTGACTGAGCCTGGTGGAGTAATGGTCGAAGGCGATGAGCTGCCTCCATGAGACACAAATAAGTCATGCTCATCGGAATGTTGATGTTCAGCGGCATCATCGCTGGTTACTGGCTGCGTTGCAGCGGAAGTCTCAGTTTCAGACTGCGGGTCTCTGGACCGATGATCAATGGCAAAGGAGCCCCATGTTGCTTCCCACTGCCGCAGTTCATCCGACCCAGCTCCAATCGTAAAGATGTCAACAATCTGCGTATGCGGTCTGCACTTTACCATAATTGCGCTGATCCACTGTAAATGGGCAGTTGCTGTCCAATGTCGCACTGTTCTCAATGTTGGCAGCTCCACAAACAGCACACTCGACGATGCACCCGTCACAGCTAGCATCCGTCGTGGAACGCCTCGATGTCCATGCTGGTGGGCAATGTCCATGTTAACCACTTCTGCACACTGAACTGGTGTCTCAATATACGCCTCGCCACAGCTACCGCCTTTTTGATCGAAGATGCCAAGAGAGCGCGTGCCAAGACAACGACCGTCAACCATGCTCCACACTGAAAGCAGCCCGTCATCCTCACTGATTGCAACCACACAGTCCTCAGGGCTCTCTGGCGCTTCGCTGGTCAGCGAGAGATGCCGAAGAATTGTCACTGGTCGAGCATGGCCATGTAGAATCAACAGAGGTTCCAGCTTTGAGTCGCGTTCATCTGCTGCTGCTGTTGCTGTTGCTGTTGCTGATGAAGGCGTTATCGAATAGAGAGCGAGAGATCCGTCGCTGTGTCCGCATACTACGCGAGATGAAGTTGTCAGAACACTGCAAACATTGCTAGAGCCATCAGCAAACGGCTTGCGTTCATAGCGAGCAAATCCGAGCTCAACTGTCATCGTGTTGTATTGTTGTTGTCGTCGCTGTCGTGGCAGATTAAAATAAAGCAACAACACCAGCGACACCAACAACAGGGACAGGATAGTATGCAGCGTGTAACCCTCATGTCCACGCAATCTATCCACGTACCTGCCCATCTGTCACTTGATATCCACAAACTTGAGCAGTGTCATGCCCGTCTGCCACGGATTGATTGAGCTGATGATGCATGAGTCTTCCATTGAGGAAGTGTATACAAGCCACTCGTGTTCCCACTTTCTCTTTTGTTTCGCTGTTGGTTCGATTCGATTTGGGGGACTCAACTCCAGCACTGGTGCTATATAAAAGCCACTGTTTTCCCGACCTCCTTGCTTCCGACTTTGCTACCCTCTTCCTCTTCCATACGACACACTCACCTGTTACAGTCAAACTACTTTTGCAACTATGTCTCTATTCAAGGACCTTAGCTCGCTCAAGGCCGGTCTCAAGAAGCTCGCTAGCAACGAGCAGGTCGCCGAGATCTTGCATAATCTCGTCCCCAGCCAGAGCCAGAACCAGAGCCAGAACCAGAACCAGAACTCGCCAGGGACACCGCCCACCCCTGCTCCTGCCGCTGCCACCAGCCCGTCTCTTGCCACTTCCACCACTTCGTCAAGCCCTGCACCAGCCTTGCCTCCAAGACTGCCCTCAGGTCCACCACCACCGCCATTATCATCAACGTCGTCGACACGCCCGGTTTCAGCACCAACGCCAACGCCACCGCCATCTGAGATTGCCAAGCCCAACTATTCATCGGATGCTACCAACATTCTGTCACAGAAGCCCACTGTTGATGGTTTCGGCATGCCATACCTAACTGCTGAAGAAGCCAAGACTTTGACATTTCAACAGTTTGTCAAGCGTAGTGTGGATGCTGCACACCGAATTGCCGCAGATCCAAACCTCAAGGTCGAATTGATGGATCAATATGTGCAGCGATTGACAGAGTTCCCACCGCAGAGCACGTATGATGTCAAGAAGATCACCGGTGTGATTTATGGAGCTGCGAGAATGAGCGGACGTGGCGCAGATGATGTGACATTGGACTGGATGTATTGGTTGACGGAGCAAACGACTTTGGCATTGCCAGATCCTGCTCTCATTGCGTCTCAGCTTGAACAACAGCAACAGCAACAACAGACACAGCAGCCGCAACAGACACAGGCACAGGCACAGGCACAGACATCTTCTACTGCGATTGGCATTTCTGGCTACGGCATCAAACCAAACGCTGGAGGCGGTGTCAAGTTTGCTGACGATGTCACTGGCGGTGAAGACGACGACGATGTTGATAAAAAGTCCAAGAAGAACAACAACCGCCTGTCTCTACCCTCCAAGACTCTGCGTCGCAAACACCGTCGCCAGGGTCTCACAATCTCCGCAGACATTGACACTCTCTTCTTCCCCGACGAGACCTCGTTTATGCAACTCGTCTCCCTCATTGACTGCGCTGTCGAAACCGTCGAGCTTGCGATTTTCACACTGACCGATAATGACATGGCGAACGCTCTTATCCGCGCTCATCGTCGCGGTGTCGCTGTGCGTATCATTGCCGACAATGAGCAAATCAACGCACTGGGATCGGATATCGTGCGATTGAGAGATGAGGTCGGTGTGGCTGTAAAGTTAGACAAAGATGAGTATTTGATGCATCACAAGTTCATGGTTACGGATAGGGCAATTGTGGCAACGGGCTCATACAATTACACAAGAGCGGCCAGATTCCAAAACAAGGAGAATGTGGTTATCATTAGAGATGCCAAAGTTGCTTCCAAGTTTATGGACGCATTTGAGGAAATGTGGGAAGAGTACGACTAATTCAATACTTCTAATTGTTTTAACATTATTTGCCATAGTCCACGCTATATTCATCATATTCATCAACGTTGTCATTATTAGAAGAATTTGTTAAAAAAAGAAGCGCAGAATGGGAGAGTGGGAAGACATTAGAAGGGATGAGTAAAATGTTAGAGAATGAACGAGAACATGAAGTAAAGAGATAGAGAGGTAAAGAGGTAAAGGGGTAATGTGGAATATTAATATTTGTAGAATAGAAAGGATTATAGTTGATCTTTGGATTTGCGGACAGCTGTAATCTGTTGCTGTACAACATCAACCAGTCCAGCAACAAAGTCATGCACATCAACCAGCCCCTCATTTCTGGGCTGACGTTGGTTGGTGCCAGCTACATCTTGTAGATAAGCACGCTTCAATTCAGGATCAACGTTGCCAGATTGAGCAAATATGGACTCGAGGCGAATGGCAGCACGTTCAAGAGCCTCACTGGCGCGATGAATCTGTGATGCAGTTTCCTGAAGCTGCGCGAGATGGTGTTCGCGCTGCAGAATATGCAGCGGAGATCCATGCTGAAGCTGGAGTTGATGCTGTTGCTGAAGATGCCATGCACAGAACATCAAGCCAGCGGCGTTGAACAGCAGCACAGCGACAAAGAATACAGAGAGGAGAGACGCCTTGGAGCGATAGTTCGACACATCATCGCCATTCTTGCTAAGGATGCCGCCAACCAGACCGGCGCCATAGTTGCGAATGCGAGACCGAGCTGCAGTGAGACGGCCATGTTGCTGTTGCTGCTGCTGCTGTTGTTGACCAGCAGGCATACCGAGCCATCCAAAGATAACATCGACCAAGCCAGCAACCCCACCGCGATGGGCAAGACCGTCAGAGTTGGATGCTGCACCACCAAGAGAGCCACGACGACTGTTGTTGCCAGAGCTTGATCTGACATCAGGTGCTAAGCCAGAGGAGCCACTGTCATCATCTCCATCGAGCTGATTCTGCTCATTGTTCTGGTGTTGCTTGGCACGGAGAGTGCGTTGCTGCTGGAGCTGCTGCTGCTGTTGTTGAAGCTTGCGACGACGGCGACGGCGAGCCTCGGATTCGATGGCATCGAGTTGTAAACCTTCACACTCTTCTTTCATTGGGAATTCAGTGGCTTCGTTCTTGCGTAGAGTCTTGCGTGGCTGATTGTGAAGTGGTACACTGTTACCAGCAGCTGCAGCGGCTGTAGTTATATTCGAGCGCGATGTCTTGGCACCCAACTGTTGATCCTTGCCGAGACCATTGGCCAAGACTGCTGGTGCAGCTGCAGAAGCAGAAGCAGTGGAATCTTCGACAGGTTTCTTGGTATTATTGCTGGGCATCGGGGTGCCAACAGTGGTAGATCCAGAATTAGATGGCTGCAGTAGTATTTTGGCATCAGTCAGGTCCTTGTTGTTGTCCAAATAATTATTAATATATTCATCCAGGTCTGTAAAGTACTGGACGTTTCCATCGAGCGAGCCCTTCTCTATCATAGACTTGAACCAACTACTTCCAGTCCAAACCATTTTAAAAGATCCAATCAGGCGTGTCCGGTGCTGCTTACCGCTTCCATCAGCATGCATTAAGCACGTTCTGGTGTATGTCTTGAATGCACCGCCGCTAGGTACATCAGGCGTAGCGACCAGCTGGTCAACAGTGACTGCACGCGAAAAGTCTCTGTTGATGATTGTCTCATTGATTATGCATTTGGCAGACTTTGGACCAACAGGTGCATTGATTGGGCGAACGTAGTTGATCTCGCGAGTCTCTCCACTGGTTGACGGCTTCCAAGGCTGAGCCACAAAGTCCCACGACTTGCACTTGTCTCCCTGAACAAAGTTCTTTATAAAGTCGTCGTGGGTTGACCCGGATGGCATGTTGGTTGATGCTGGTGTTGTTATGTTCCATAGTAAACGAGCCAGTACAGCCATTGGAACAGGATAAACCTTGTCAAGAATAATCTTCTCCGGATGCTCGTTGCTGGCTCCACATGGACACATTGTGGCCGGTGGTGCATCTGGTGCACTTTGTGGCGCTGGAGATGACTCTGGTGCGGACACTGCCACGGCAGCTGGCACAGGAGACAGCGTGGCAGTAGCAGTGCCGACGGACGGGGCGGAGAGAGCAGCTGTGGCAGAATGGCCGAGGGCAGGAGTAGCTGCACCAGTGTTGACATGGGGAGTGGCATTACCAACAGTGGATGACACGGCAGACAAGTTGCGAGAAACATCAACAGTGACATTCTTTGCGTCATCATTGTTAATCTCGCCATCAACACCATCCTCTCCAATACCTGAATCACCTTCAATCTTCCTCACAGCAACAGATGGAATGCCATTAGCATCAGTATCATCATCATCATCATCATTATCGATGCCATCAACATCAACATCCTCTAATGGTGGAAGTGCATCAGAGTCGTATTCAAATGACAAGTCTTCAGCATCCAATTCATCATCATCCAAATAGTCATCGTCATCATCGTCATCAACTCCATCATACTCATCATATTCATATTCATCAACATCAACATCAACATCTTCATCGTCTTCTTCACCTTCACCTTCTTCAATGATATTTGATGGATTTCTTCTGACTCTTCTGCCTGAAATGCTAACATCTCTTCTTCTGTTACTGTTGATTCCAAACTCAGCTCTCTCTGATGCAGTCAATCCGTTAGCCGAGCTTAAATTAGCGCCTGTATTGATTGGATGATTTTTATTCCACAATTCCATCAGTTGGTCATAAGTTTTATCGCGCGATACCAGAGATGCAAAAAAGTACTTTTGGTGCAATGTGCTAATCTGGAGTGCATTGGGTATAACAAAGGCAGTCATTCTCTTGTCAATAGCAACCACCTCGGCAAAGGACACAGTCAGTCTCGTAACCCATCCAAGAATATTGCTGTAGAAACAGATTGTGTTCTCGGTAAAATACAGCCGGCCATGAACCAGTATATCTCGATGCAGCGCACATGCATAGTCAGCCACCAGGTGTTCATCCTCTGGAATAGTGTTGCGAAACAGCGCGTGGAAATCCAGATTGCGCTTCAGATATGCTGCATTTGATGCAGTGCTGATGCTGCCAGTTGAGTGAATGGGATTCTGCTGAGGCGAAAACGTGGTAGTTGAAGAGCCGGTGTGGTTGTTGGATAGTGACGATGCTGACCGCAGCGAAGTGCTATCGCTGCCACCAGCGCCGGTCGGGGACAGAGGTGGAGACTGCGATACATGGCCTTGATCATCTGAAGCGACGCCTGAAACAGCATCATCGTGAGCTGCACTTGCTACTGAAGTCATGTGTGAAGACTTTTTGACAAGACGACGCGTCAGATTGAATGTGTTTCTGATACTGCCTCTGATACTGCCACCACCACTGCTGCTACTATGGCTGTTGTGCTGTTGCTGCTGTTGTTGTTGTTGGTGTTGTTGCTGGTGGTGCTGGTGTTGATGAGCTGGAGGCTGATGAATATTTTGAGATGCCACAGAGTGAGAGTGAGTAGCTGTTTGCAAGGCGGGGCTTTTCATCGAAGCTGTGCCGCCGCCGCTGGTGTTGCCGACTGAATTGCTCTGAAGTGCAGCCGAACTTTCCACCCCACCTGCAGCGTCACCTGACCGTGGTGCGACCGCACGCTGACCAGAGCTGACATCACTCGACTTGTTACTGCACCCAGAGTCTGCACGACTATGCGCAGACTTGTCCTTGCTTGGAGAAGAAGCTGCTGCTGCTGCTGCTGCTGTTGTTGTGGACTTGGTGAAAGCTGAGCTGACTGGTAATCGAGACTGCGGCATTGTTGGATGCGTCTTGCTGTGGCTAAACGTGGATGGTAGAGAAATGTGCATGCTGCTGGAGTCGGTTGATGTGAGAGCAGAAGCTAGTGATTGATACGGGGCTGCTGTATTTGAGGGGCTAGGGCATGAGGCGTGCCTTGGCGATGTCTGAGAGGACCGAAGAAGTGCCTTGGCAACAACTGACACAACTGTATTGGATAATGAATTAGGAGCTGAATAAGTCTGCTGCCGCTGCGGTTGTTGCTGTTGTTGCTGCTGCTGCTTATCACTACCGGATTGGCCAGCGTTAGTAATGGAGTCGCCGGACTGTGAATATATTGATCTTGGCACTGATGTGGAGCCGTCTGAATGCCCTCTGAGTGTTTGTTGCTGTTGTTGCCGCTGTTGCAATTGTTGCTGCTGCCCAGACAAGGTTAGCGACTGCGGAGTTGGGTTGGAGAGGGATGACGAGTTTGTGTTTCTAGGTGGAAGGTTACAATGGAAGTGGCGGCTCGAGCTTGTCGGAGATATAGTTGGCGTTGGAGAAGTCGAAGCAGAAGCAGAAGCAGAAGCAGAAACAGAATAAGCGAGTTGAGGAGGAGGAGGAGTTGATGAAAGTTCGATGGAAATGGGAGGGGCTCCAGGGGCTGCTGGTGGAGTCTTTTGTGGCTGTTCCTGGTGCTGGTGGTTAATCGAGCAACCGACGATGTGGCTGAAGTGTTGTTCCGCCCGATCTGCAGCTGAATTCAACCCTGTGTTGGGCAGGAGCGAATCCGAGGTTTGCCGTGCTAAATTATTACTGGTTGACGACGAGGAGGGAGAAGGCGACAAGGTCAATGCTGAGGCTGTTGTTGCTGTTGCTGCTGTTGTTGCTGTTGTTGTGTCTGTTGTTGGTGGTGGATGGTAGAATGTGCAGCCGCTTGACCCTTTTGTGGCAGTTTGAGTGCGACACGCACTGCACAGCTCACTGGTGTCTGCTGTTGTTGTTGCTGCTGTTGTGATACAAGACACGTTCTGACAGTCACGATTCTGTTCGGCAAAACTGTGTTCAACTAGCAACTCCGAATGCAATGCTGGTGTTGCATCTGCTGTTGATGTCAATGTCAATGTGGTTGCGCGGTGAATCGATACATCCGATGTGGGACTCGGCTCCGCTCTCGCTCCTTCTTCGGCACCAAACGCCTCGTCCGTTTCGCGCGAAACCATGGACGACGATTCCCGCTGCTGCTGTCGAACATCCTGGAATGTTGTCGAACGTTTCGATTCGCTGTTGCTACAGTTGTTGCAGTTTTTACTGTTGTTACTGTTGATGAGCGGCTGCGCCACGCTGTGTGAGCGTGTAGGTGCCAATGTTGCAGATGGTGCAGATGCTGCAGATGCTGCAGATGATGAAGCACGTGATCCGCGCCTAAACAGACTCAGGAACCTCACTCTCTTCTTGTCTGTCTTTTGGCTGTTCACTGCATTTGCAGCCGAGTCCACCGCGATAGACACACCTGCCGCTGCTGCTGCCGCTGCTGCTGCCGCTGCTGCTGTTGCTGTTGCTGTATCACCTGATGCTGAGGTCATGATACTGCTACTACTACTACTACGGTTGCTCTCGTGACTGATGGTTCTGTTGACTGAAAGTGTCGAACTGTTGCTGAACAGTGATGTCCTCCTCTGCTGCTGCTGCTGATGCTGCTGCTGATGGTGCTGCTGTGGAGGCTCGAACAGTGTGCTTGAGCGGCTTACTCTGGTCAATGTTGACCTGAGCGAGCTTGAACGAAACAAAACAATTCCGTGCTCATCTCTGCTGCCAACGCCACCGTCACAACCAATGACACCAGCAGACTGGGAAGTGTTAGTGTTCTCCTCATTGTGTTCCACTGTGGTAGATGACCTAAAGAGTCGGTTCGTATGCGCCATCTCCAACAATAACGACAGCAACTAGAACAGCAATAACAAGAACGAGACAATGGGCACACACACACACACAAGGTTGAAAAAATAAAGTTCTTGGAACTGGGGTACGTCAGGTGACAGAAGGAACTGCCAACAACACACAGCGCCTCCTTGAATGGACGTGTCGTGCCTGCCAATCTAATCCCCCCTTCAAAAGCAATCAATGGTACATTCACGGCCAACTCCAAATTTTCGTCGATCTTATCCATTCAACGAGAAAAAATAAGCAAGACTAGCATGCATCCATTCTGGTAAGGACATTGGTGGTGTCAATGTCTTTGATGTCCTGTGTCGATCGATAGGCGATGTGGCTGCGACTGTGGCTGTGGCTGGTAAGTCAATGCCAAATTGAATAATCGCTGGCATCCCAAGCAAACAAGCGCGTGACAAACTGATGAAGCATTGCATGTACAACCATGGTAAACGGAGGGTATCCGATACCTGGAACGACCGAACCGCTTCACTTAACACTCTCAGCTTGATAAAGTGCAATCAAATGAAAGGGAAATGAAAGGGAAATGAAAGTTACTTATTTCAAACGCGCTTCTGTGTGATAATGTGCAGTCCGTCAAACAGCGGCAAAAGGACAGCATTCAGGCGAGGCTCATTGTGAATGTAGTTGTTAAACTTGGCCACTGCCTCAACCTCCTTGATGTACTGCGCGGCAACCTGATTCTTGATCTCTTTGGCGAATTCCTCCGGAAGTTTGCCCGTTTCATTGTCCACCTTTTGCACGTAGCCGCCAAAAGTGACATTATCGGTGATGATCGCACCATTTGGCGAAAGCAGGTTGCGGTCAAGGAGAGTCCTGATGTAGCCTTCGTAGCCGGACTTGTCAGCATCAATGAACACGAGGTCGAACTTGGTACCATCTGGGAACGACGCCAGCGCATCGTTGCCGCTCTTGTTCAGCACCTTGATGAGATGGCCACGACCGCTCTCGTTGGCGTAGTCCTCCGCAAACTTGGCGCGTTCCGAGTCCAGCTCAACAGTGTAGACAAGACCGCCCTGCTTGTCAGCACCAGACTCAATGAGCCCTTCCGCCATCCATCCAGCACTGTAGCCAGTGAAGCAGCCAATCTCGAGGATGTTCTTGGCGCCAGTCATTTGGACGAATTGCTGGAGAGCAGCACCTTGGAGCGGGTTGACCAGCATGACTGCCCAGAATCCCTCACGCTCTTTGGTGAGCTGTGCGAGGCGCTTGAGATACTCGGGCTCAGGGAGAGAGCGCTGCTGGCAGTAAGCCTCAGAGGCAGCATCGGCATACGAAAAGCGTCCAGTCATTGTAATGGGGGAGGAGATGTCTTTGATTTCTATGTTAGAATGTCAAACAGTGATTGCTATGAATGGTCTGATGATATTGTCAAATGGTGGCACATTACATTAACGAAATGCTGTGTATTTATATTTATTTAGCTGCATTACTAATTGAAAAGGAGCAAACGCCAAACACGAACAGCAGCAACGTGTCGCCGACCGGGTCCGAATTTGCCCCGGAGCCGATAATAAAACCGAAGCGAACATGTCAACGTGTCCCATATAAACGGGGAAGCCGCAGCGGAAACTCCAGTGTTTTCTTATCTGCATGGTGTCAGTGCTTGGTACATGCCACAGACATAGGGGAGGCACAGAATACATCAAGATAGCAACATTTATGATGCAAGTTGCATATTTTAGTGTGCGCCTGACTACTATTATTATATAATGATACAGTCGAAGATGAATGCCAGAGTAATAAAACAAGTACATGACAATACGGAATGGTGATTGAGGAAAAAGGACAAAACTACTAGTCGAATAGAAGGAAACACAGATGATATTGTTGTGCAAACTGAGAATGGGTCAACGCAGGTGTATTGCTAGTCAGAGCACGAAGGCTCCAGCTGACACACTTCCTGAATCAAACAAAGGCAGACCGGTGTTTGGCATCGGCTGTGGCTGGATGGTGGCGAAGATGGAGTCATTCTCGGGCATGTTTTGGAGTGGCAGCAGCGTTGAGCTCGGAGAGTCGGCATCGGATGGTATGAGTGTTCTCAGAAGCTGTGCTTGCCAATCGATGCTGGGCAGAGGCTGCAAAGTGGATTGTGGCGATGGACCGGCCAGGCTCATGCTGCGCTGGTGGCTATTTGGCTGCTGAGCAGACTGGAACGATGGAGTTTGAGCACGCGGAGCAGCCATTGCAGCGAGTGCCATCAGCGGCAGATTCTGGTTGATTGATGCCGCTGACATGCCACTCGAGGTGTTGAACATGTTCAGTGAGCCAGGGAGTGCCGGGATCTGTGTGGTTGGTGGCTGGAGCATGGAGTAGAATGGAGTGACACTGTGTGGCAGTGTGTATGGCATGTTGAGTGGAATCGGGCTGGCAAGAGGAATCTGTGCTTGGACTGCTTTGGGATGCATCGTGGACATCGGTAACACTTGAAGTGGTGATGCCGGTGATGATGATGGCGACATACTCACATCGGTCATCTTCATCAACTGCTCGATGGCAGAATGCTGGACTTCACTCTTGCACGCACTCTTGCACGCACTCTTCAAGACAGCCTGCTCATCGCCAGTGGTGTCGCCATCCTCGCAATGTGTCTGCAGATGCTTGGTGCGCTTCTTGCGAACAATCAAGTACAGGTGGTCGGGTCTGCCACGCACAAAGAAGGCGTGCTGCCACTCGCACACATTGCAGCCGACAAACCGGCGCTTGTCTCGAAGGTTGCGGAACTGGTGGTCGGACATCTGCCGCTTGAACGACGCAAACTTGGTCTGCCTGCGGAACAGCAGCGAGAGCTCCTCCTTCTCGAACAGCGCGCGGTTCGTGATGACAATCGACGTGCCGTCGTCGCTGAACCGGATGTACTTGGGCTTGCCGAGTGGATTCGTCAGCAAGGCGTACAGCTGTTTGGGGAAGCTTGATGTCGGCGGCATCGAATAGACAAGCTGCGGCAGTAGCAGAATCAATGCACACAATGAGCAGTAATAGTGAGCGAGCAATGTCAGTTAATGTCAGCTGTTGTCAGGTGATGATGCTGATAGAGAGTGTACACTGACCCTTGCAGCAGACGCAATAAGCAGTGGAATGGACTGCAAGCACAGGCACATTCAGAATGCGAAACAATGGCAGCAGCAAGTGCATGTGTGCTGACACAATGGGAATGCATCAATTGCGATGGATGTGCAGCGGAAAAAAGTAGAACACTGGTTGGTTTGCACACACAATGCAACAATGGATCAATACCAGGAACACAATATGATCTGTTCAGACAAAGAAGTGTGATATCAGTGTGAAGTTGAGAGGTACATACAGTTATGTGAGTTCAAATGGAAGTGGCAGTGGATTGTGGAATGGTGCCGAGTCGGTGTGGTTGTTAGAAATGTGTGCGTGTTTGTGTGGTGGTGCCGAAAGAGTGTCTCTGGAATGCGGAGGAGGATAGTGTACGAGGGATGAAAGGGAAGCTGGCTATGACGTAGTTGGCGACACAGCAGATGCTGCAGAATGTGACGGTGCGAATGAATGGAGGACGAGGAACACAAAGGCAGTCGAATGATGCTGGACCGCCTCTCTTTATGATACTGCTGGTGCTTCTGTTGCTGCTGATTGACAAAGCATGAATGGCTCGCTCAGCTGCATCGTAGCCGATTGTGAGAATGCTGCATGTTTTGATTTGGTTCCGGTGGTCTTTGTGTGCACTTTCTCTCATTGTATGTATGTGTGTGTGTGAATAGCCACCACAATAGCGGCAGTGGACATGTGCGTGCACCTCTCATTCTCTCATCCTCTCCCATCCAGCCGAGCCATTGCGAGGTATCCTGATCACTACCAGTCGAGAGAGAGTGTGTGTGCGTAGAAATGCTGCCTGTGCTTTGACAATGCAAGGGTTGCTGGAGTGGTCAAATGTTATTTCCTTTCTTGGAACAACCATCCGTTGTGCAATATATGGCACACACACATTCACACACATACACACGAACGTGTTATTATGCGTCGGAGGCTCAGCTTCTGCTGCTATTCCACAGCAGAGCTGTGTGCAATCAGCCGGAACCTGCTGCCAAAAGATATTGCCTTCTCCATTCATCTGGGCTGTGGTGGTGCCTTTCCCCAGAACATTGGTTCAGTGTGAAGTCAATCGAACTCGGAAATTGCCAGCCTTGACACGAAGATAAACGTGGCTTGACCACTCATGTCCGTTAGATAATATTAAAAATAGAAGAGACACAATTAGTCAATGACTTTCAACTTAATAGCAGGGAACTGTTTGAGGAGACTTGGGAAATCATTTTGGAAATAACTCCAAATGATACAGACATTCAGTCTAGTAAAGCACTTGAGTATCGCTCTGATAACACCTTCATAATTTACTGGCAAATGATCGTCACCAACTTGAATATCCACGGATCGAACTGCAGTGTTTGTAACACCAATCAAAAAGTCAAGGTTCAGCGCCAAGTCATCTTGGCGATAATAGTTATTGCACTTGTTGCCTTCATTGTCATTTACAATGTTGACGCACTTCAGACAAATATCAGCCAGTGCTGGAGCATGAACAAGTGCGCTAATTGCTGATGAGGTCATAGTGAGCCATTTGAAGCTAATATGGCGGAGATGGCCAAAGAGTGGCTGCTGCTGTTGTTGCTGTTTGGGAGCCGATATCAAGCCATCGCCTATAATCCTCAGTCGCACTAATTTCGGCAATACACGATCAAGCTCACATAAATCAACTAAGCCTATACCATTATAATCTTCATCAGGTCTACGGCTGATATAGAACTCTTCAACATTGGGCACAGCTGCAAGATGTAACATTATGTTCTCGAAGGTAGAACTCCCGCAAATCTCGAGCTTTCGGACGGACGGCCAAGGATAAGCAAAGATAGAACTAAAGCTATCTTTGGGGTAATTATAATAACATTCCGTTTGGGTACAATCAAATGTGAGGTCTCGAACTGACGGAAACAGCTCTCCAAAGTTGAACTGTGAATACACTTCATCGCCAGCATTGCAGCATGTGCCAATTCTCAAGCGCTTCAAAGCTGGAAACTTGAAATGTTGGCGCTCGGCTCGTGGAATGGTGTTCAGAATACCACTGAATCTATAAGCGGCACATACACCATCATTCTCCTCAACCTTCCAATCGACCAAACAATGAGGAATTGCTTTATTGAAGTCAAGGCTTTGAGGGTCACCAAAGTTCAACCCCTCGTTGTCAAACTTGAAGTGAATTCGACTGAACTGGCCAGTAGATTGGAGCCAGTCCGCAATTTGATGCGGTAGCTGCATATCGTGGCCGGCATACACTTCCCATTCCACCTTCTGCAGTCCAGATTCGGCCTCAAATCGGCTGTCAAGCCAACTGAGGACCGGAGCAATGTCGTCTGATGTTTCAAACTCATCATAGTCAGCATCCCATGCCCATGTACTCAGATAGCAGAGACGCTCAAAGCACTTCCCTTGAGATGACTTGATAATGTTTGCGAGTTGATAGAACGAAATCCAGAGATGAGTGATGTTTGGGAACGTTGCGGCCAAGTCAATAGACTCTGGGATCGAGCCCGTAACTCGTATACGACGCACCAAATGCCCATATTTCAGCACCGATTTCAGCGGGATAGTCTTTCTGCTGTTAGCCAGGGAAATGACGAAACGACGCCAGACGCGCTTAGCAAAGATCTCGTGGAACGTCGAGTTCACAGACAGCACAAGAGCAGCTTCGCGTCGCGAGAAATAGGTGGCTACCAGCTCGAGCAGTTTGCGCGGCAATCGGAACAGCTGGCAGGCAGCAGCAGCAACAGCTGGATCTGTGTGAGCTTGCTTGGTCTCTGGCTTCATCTTAGAGATTACAAAAGTCGTGCTGCGGTAGAAAATAAGCAAACTCGTTCGTTCAGTGTTGGACCGAAAATGGCACGCATTCCCCCTGTCTGTTGGATAGGCAGCATTGTTCTAACCGAATTATTCCAGCATAGTATCCCGGCTTCTACTTGATTCCAGGCTACAAGTATTAAAGATAAAGAACGCAACTTAATCGAGAGATATGAACTTGACTTCTGGGATATCGTTTCGAATGATGTCAATGTCAACGTCGGATATCCCTGCAGTTTACTGACGTCAAACCGTTCAGACAGAAGCCAGGAGAGGAGTTGCACTCTGCATCTTACCAGACTGATAGCAATGGTACCAGTCTCTGCAGCATCGACAGTGGCGGACACTCCGACATGTTCCTGAATGATGCTGCCAGTGCTGACCACATCACTCCGTCCTCTCTCTGTCCTCTGTCTTCTGTCTTCCCTCTTTGGTTTATAGCACACTAGTCACTACGCTTGCTGCCGCTTAAAGTTGCGCGCCGCACAGAAGCATATC